>JAJOOR010010912.1:0-44652 GCA_036250505.1 Solanum acaule
GCAACGCTTAGGTGGAGGGATTAGTCCCATGTGGCTTGCCACGTCACTAAAAAATTGGGGTGTTGACACTTGAGGGTATTTGTGGTCTCCTGGGATAATTGCGGGGGTATTTTTGATCCCAAAATGTAATGGAGGGTATAAGTGGTCTATTTCGCATAGTTCAGGGGCAATTATGACCCTTTTCCGATAAAAAAATCATACAAATAAATTAGAAAATTACAAAAACAATAATACTCAATTGAAATTCCAATTGAGTATTGCTCTTGGAACTGCAATTTTTCATTGGGCGATGAGTCATATTGGCACTTTGGTGAAGAATTGAAGTGCTTCTTCAAAAAAATACTCGCGAAAGAAATATTTTGATAATAGTATATCGTGAAGTGACACTTTAAAAGTGAAAGAATGTTTAAGTGGAAACTTCCTTGCTCAAGGAGGAGAAAACCACGATCTGTCACACAAGATTTCTCAATTAACTTCACTAACTTCAAGCAATTTGTGAATATGATAATCACAAAACTAAACTCTTAACCCTACAACTTGTAACAACTCTATTACATGATTTAGAACAGTAACCCCTATTGCCCACTATATTAACTACATCTAGTTAATATAGACTTCAACCATCACACCACAACTAACTCTAGTCATGAACTCGACTTAACAAGAATATTACAGTTGAAATAATCTATGTTTCTTTATAGACTAGGAATAGATCTTACAATGTTTCAACACAAGACACAACTTTCAACAAACAACCGAAGACTTTTTGACAAATCACTCTATCGGGTCCCTTGCTGTTCATATGAGGTTGTTCTTACTTCAGAGAGTGGCTTTTGCTTTTTAAATTCTTGCTATGCAAAAACTAAGTTGTTTCTTTTCAAAGTGACAAATATACAATGCACAAAACAACTCACTGAACACTATTGGCTGAAAACTCTGCATCTCTGCTGCCGTGTCCACCTACCACAGTAGATGTGACAACTTTACATTCTCCATTGACCTGTCCTGGACGATTGCCACTTCATGAGATCAAGTCCCTCCATCAGATTTCATAATTTGTTAATTAAAAATATCGCAAAATTGCACAACTTTTTATTTCCACCTTTGTCCTCTAATTCAACATGCAAGTGTTTAAAACCCTCTAGTCTTTGTTATCGTAACCGCTAATTTCACCTCCTTTCTGTTTTGTTTTTAGTAGTAATAGGAATTCTAAATAATCTTATTATTGATTGGATTGCATGTTTATTTTTCAAATGGGTACACCAAGTCTACTTATGCTTGCACGTGCATTTAATTACTCTTGTCTATCACTTAGTCTTTGAATTTGATGCATGTCTGTTCCAGTAGATTATTTATTTATATTCCTCTTTAATAACCAAAACAGTGATATATAATGTAAATTTTAGATCACAATCTGAAGTGTATTATTTGATTCCCATTGAAATTTGCGTTTGAAAATTGCAGTATTGAGGGTCTAACAACCGGCCAAAAACACTAAACTGGCAATTTTTTTGGGGTTTCGAGACTTAATATTGTTCTACAATTATTAAAAATAATGTATCATCCATTGAATATAGAATGATTATTGCCAACTTGCTAAGATACTTTGTGGGTCTAAAATCTAAACGCCAGCCAAGTCTAGAAATTAAACCAATTATTACTTCATTTTTTGTGCTTAGATTCATGATAAAATTATGATTTCTAATCATGCTAATGGGACGTACTGTCCTAGAAGGTACGTTTTAATATCTAACACTTATGGATTCACAAATTTTAGGTCGAGTATTTTCTATTGAGAAAAGAAATCTTACACAATTAATATTAGTCGTATGAATCATAAAATAAACCTTTTTCTATCCTACATAAAGAATTTTAGGTGTTGTATTCTTGTAATGTGTTTTTTTTTTAACTTCTTGATTTTGTCATAGTTATATATTGACATCATATAGGTTACATTACATTAGTCCTTTATACTCTGTTTGGATCATTGTTACCTATTGTTTCATAATGTACTATATTGTATTGTACTCTATTGTACTGTACGATAGATACAATGTTTGGCTAGAGTGTATTGTTTGCTGTTGTTTAATAATATTTTTATTGTTTGGTTTGACTGTGTCATACTATATTGTAATTTATAAATTTACTAAAGTATCCTTAATTATTCTTGGGTAGGAGGTTTGACTAGAATTAAATAATATAGGGTAAATGTAAAATAATATTATGAAATATTATGTAAGGATATGATTGGAAAAAGAAATTAAGTAACAATGGGAACACACCAAATCGGTTGTTCCATAAAATGGGGGTTTTCATTGTTACATAACAACGAAATTTAACAATACAATACAATACATTTTAAGTAGCAATCAAAACAAATATTGTAGGTATGGTAACGATACAATACAATGAGTAACAATAATCCAAACATAGTGTAAACTTTCAGTGTAATGTTTTTGTGACATATTTTGAGATCTTATATAAGTTAATTATGTTTTATGGATATAAATTATTTCATTAAAATAAAATGAGAAATTGAATATTAAATTATTTCTAATATTAAAAGATGACACTTTCTTTCGGAACAGACTAACAATGAAATATCACATAAATTAGAATGGAAGAAATATATTGGATATAATTTCTTTTTATTCCTCATTTTTCTTGGGTAAGGAACTTACTATCTACATTTATGATTGAACTATTGTTTAATCTTGAGAATGTACAACATGATTGTTCAATTAGGTAATAGAAAGTTCAACCTCTTACCTTATGTAACGACCTGTTTCTGTCGTTATGGAAAATCCAATGGGGAAGGAATTTGTGCCAGAAAACTTCTGAGTAGTAACTTGGAAATTTCTAGTCTAGGCCAGACTTGGACGAAATCTGAGTCAGGTGAGGTCTAGGGAAATCCGGTAATGGATGGGGGATTTAATTATGGGTTTGATCATGTGAGTGGATAGCCAAGATGTTAAGGAGCATGTACGGCTTTACAAAATCAAATTCGGGTGAGTAGAACTCCTAAAACTGATCTTGGCATGAAAGGGTAGTTTTAGAACGTTCAGGTTTGAAGGTGTGTTGTGAAATGGGGGCTTGGAACTCAAATTCCGAGTTTTTGTCTCCATGCAAGCCGCTGTGGTGGGATGGGGCCCACCGTGGTGGGCCAGTCGCGACTTAAATCAGAGAAAAACCTCAAAAACGTTATTTTCTGTAACTTCGTTCTTAAGAGCTAAAGGACAACCCAGGGCAGTTTCTTATCAAACTCCCACGAATTCTCATGCTAAAGGTAAGTTAATTACTCCCCTAATCCATATTTTGATTATTAGAACTTAGAATTCTTGTTAATTATCGTTGGGGGGGGGGGGGTTGGCCTGATGTTAATGGTGGGAAAAGCCCTAGTTGAGCATTAGGATCATGGGTTTGGCCTTGGGTTAGTGTTTTGTTATAATTCGGGTAAATTAGGCCTTGTTTATTGATCCTTGCATTAATTACTTGTTTTAGACTAAGAACAAGCTGAAAGACTCTGGAAAGGGAAGACTCAAGTGTCTTAGGAGTATTTAGGCTTGGTTTCGAGGTAGGTGATGGTTCGACTTCCTATTGTGTGATATATGCATGTTAATTGCTCCATTATATGCATACGTGTATGTGAATAAAGAAACATAAATTGAATCTAATGAAATGATTATGTGTGAACAATTACATGCCATGAACCTGTTACTTGACTGTGTGACTGTGTGCACTGTTCATTATGGGTGTGATTGTGACTGTGGTTGTGCTGACTGGACCAGGTGTCACGTTCTGACACATATATTGGATCGGGTGTCACGTTACGACACATGTATATTGGATCGGGTGTCACGTTCTGACACATTAACAATTTGGGTGTGGGTTCCATGAGAGAACCACTTGTGATTATTATATTTATATTTACCTGTCACTGATATTTGAAAATTGTATGTTGCTTCTAAAATGATAATTGAATTCTGCATTCTGTATATGTGTTTACTGTGTTGTAATTACTTGCTTATATTTTGCTTACTGGAGTAGTTACGTGATCCTACCAGTACACTGTGGTTTCGTGTACTGATACTGCACTTGCTCTTTCTTTGTTGAGTAGAGGGCATCTTCAGGCGGCTACTGACAGACAGACCTCAGTTAGGAGATCATTGACCTAGACCGAATTCAAGGATGAGCTAGTTCTTTCAGGCTGCCATGGATCCATCATTAGTTTAGTCCATTCTTTTCGGACTCAAACTATATGTTCAGACTTTGTTTATGTTTAGTTTTCTGGGGTTGCACCCCGTTTTCTTAGACTTGTTTATTAGTAGAGTTTTGGTACAATGACTTTCAGCTCTAGGGGTTGAATTTTCGTGATGGTTATGCGTAGTTATTTTTGTTAAACTTTCGGAGTTTATGGGAACTTCTTATTTAATTCGTCATTTAAACCTGCTTCCATATCTTTAAATGGTTTAGTTTCTTTCAGTTGCTTAGTCAGGTAGTGATAGTGGTTCACCCACCGGAGGGTTCATGTGGGTGTCAGTCACGACGGTCTGGGTCGTGACACCTTACAAAAAAATCCAGCCATGAAGTGAATTCTAAAGGGAAAGGGACGGAAACGAATACATAACTTAAAGTGAGTAACCATAATTTATATATTATCTCACAGATATTTAAAGAATTCTGCGGAAAGCCATATTAGATAAACAAAACTTAGATTTTAATAAAATATGAGACCATTTAAAAAATCAACTCTTTAATATTGCCATGTAAAACAATAAAGTGAACATGCCGATATATTGTTGGAATTAATGCATTCACACTTTGATGTTTAGTCTTTCAGTATTGTTTCTTAGTTTTTCAAGAAGTCTTTTAGGAATTTATAATACATGTATCTAGTAAATTGTGATACATGTATTTAGTTATTTGAGCAAGACCTTTGGTTTGTTATTTTGACTAGTATAAATAGAGATGTAGTTGATGATTGTAATCATCTCAAGTGGCCTTAAGTAGCCTAACACTCTGTTTGGATCATTGTTACCCATTGTTTCATAATGTACTGTATTGTATTATATTGTATGGTAGATACAATATTTGGCTAGACTGTATTGTTTGCTATTGTTTAGTAACATTTTTTTTTGTTTGGTTTGATTGTGTCGTATTTGTATTTTAATTTATAAATTTACTAAATAATTGTTATACCGAAGTTAAACGGCATATGATATTAAAAAAAAAAAATTGTGCCAAATTACATTACTAAGTATTATTCTTATATTTTTTAGGCCACAAACTTTGTGTTCACTTCTTTTTGAGTTAAAACGAACTCACATAATTAGTAGTATTAATTATGTTAGAAAAAAATATTTTCTTCTGTGTTTTTTAATGTGGCAATTTGTACACTCATAAGAAATTCACTCAATCCCGAAACGAAAGAGATATTTTTACTAAGTTATCTTTGATCCAATAATATCTATTTAATATAATTTCTTAATTATAAAAAAAAAATCATTATCTAATGAAGACTAAACTTGAAAAAGAAATTTATATCTTCTTGATTATATAAAAAGAATTATTTTGTTTTTATCATTATTATTTTTTTTTTTAAAAACAATGTTAGGACTCTCTCTGAGGGAGGGATCTAGCAAAACGCTCTAGGACTTATGTGTGGAGCTTAGTTCTGTGAGATTTATACCCTAAGCGCACAATTGTATGTCCTAGACATGCTCAACACCCTATGCTCGGAGCTCGCATAACATTCTTACACAAATTATATGTTATATTTAGAGGCGGATTCAGGATTTGAAGGTTGTGGGGGCCATATCGCCTTTAAATAGACGTGTTCATTAAATTGATCAAATATTTATTCTATTTTGCTCTTGTAAATAGTACACCTCCTCAACGTACCCCCCACCCCAAAAATCTGTAACGACTCGTTCCCTTCGTTATAGAAAAGCCAACGGTGAAAAATTTTGTGCTGGAAAACTTTTTCGTAGTAACTTGGAATTTCCCAACCTAGTCCAGATTTGGATGAAATCGGAGTCAGTAAAGTCTAGGGAGATCTAGTAACAATTGGGTGATTTAATTATGATTTTGATCACATGAGTAGATAGTTAAGACGTTAAGGAACCGTACGACTTTATGGAATTGAATTCGGGCAAGTAGAACTCCCTAAATTGATCTTAGCGTGAACAGATATATTCTGAGTGTCATGGGATGAAGGTGTGTTGTGAAAAGGGAGTTTGAAATTCTTAAATCGACTCACTGGTTCCGCACAAGCCGATGTGGCGGAATTATTCCCGCCAGGGTGGGGCTGCTGTGGCGGGCTGAGGACCGCTGTGGTTGGACAGTCGCGATTTAAATCAGAAATAAATCCCAAAATCATTTTATTCTGTAAGTTTCAACTTTGAGAGCTAGGAGACGACCCCAGATGCTTTCTTGACAGTTTTCCACCATTCTTAAGGCTAAAGGTAAGGTTTTAACTCCCCGAATCTATTTTTCAATCCATAGAATGTAATCTAGTGGGTAATTATCGATGGGGGGGGGGGGTGATATGAAAATTATGGTGGAAAATGCCCTAATCTGGGTATGGAGATCAAAGGTTTGATCTAGGGTTGATAGTGTTGACTTTAATATGGGTAATTAGATATTGTGTATTGATTACCGTGTTATATTAATTATTTGTAGACCAAGAACAAGCGAAACGAATCCAGAAAGGGAAGAATCAAGTTTCTTAGGGGATTCAAGCTTGTTTCGAGGTAGGTGATGGTTGTGATTTCATGTTGTGTGATGTATGTTTGTTCTTGCTTCATTGTAATACATGTATGTATGCGAATATTGCATTATTGATCACACTATTCATAAATGAGGATGATTGACTAATTGTTTGCCATGGAATCATGATTCAATTATATGATTATGAGAAAATACTTGTGATTGTGATTGTGGCTTATTGAATGGATCAGGTGTTGCGTTCCAACACACTAACTTGGATCGGTTGCCACGTTTCGGTATAAACATGGGATTGGTTGCCACGTTCCGACATAAACATTGGATCGGGTACCACAAACCGGTATACTAACAGTTTGGGTTTGGGTTCCATGAGAGGACCAATGACTTGACATAATTGTAAATCTTATGAATTGTGAACTTGATTGTTATTCGTAAATGATATTGATATTGTATATGTTCGGTGTATGCATGTTATTATTATGTTGTCCTTAGTGGGATAGTCGTTTGATCCTACCAGAACACTGTGGTTGTGTACTCATACTGCACTTGCTCTTTCTTTGTTGAGTATATGGTATTTTCAGGCGGCTATTTAGAAGATTAGTGATCGTTCGAATTCAACGGTGAGCCAGTTCTTCCGGGCTGCCATGAGTTCTCTTTCTGTTTATGTCCACCATTTCGGACTTAGACTTTCTAGTTAGTTATTCAAATGTTAGTTTGGGGTTGTACCCCTTATTGTCTAGACTTATGGTTGAACTTTAGATGTTTTGGTACATTGACTTTTAGGTTCTAGGTATTATTCCGCATTTGTTTTGATTAGACTTTTGTTTGGAGTTTATGGGAACTCCCTATTTCTTTTCCTTAGCATTTAAACTTGCTTTCATATCTTTAAATACCTTAGTTTTGGTTAAGTTGTTAGTTTGGGTTGTAGTAGTAGTTCTCCCACCGGAGGGTTAATGTGGGTGCCAATCATGATGGTCTGGATCGTGACAAAGTTGGTATCAGAGCCTAGGTTAATTGATCTCGATGTACCGAAATGAGTCTAGTAGAGTCTTACAGAATGGTATGGAGACGTCTATACTTTTCTTTGAGAGGCCATATGACTTTAGGAAATCTCCATACTCTCTTTTGTCTCCTTTCGTGCTATAACTTGATTCCAATTGATATCTAACGATTCAAATTGGTATCTAACCTCCTTCACTCTTCTGTCCGAAGATGGTTAATACTAGGTTCAACGGCATCAGGCCGGTAGCTATGGTCAATGCTCCAGTTGACGAATCTGCAGTGAGAAGTCGCGGTCGAGGCATGGGTAGAGGAAGAGCTAGGGGTAGAGGCCGAGGAAGGGTGGCGCCTACTAGGGATGGAGCATCGGTTGAAAATGCTCCCAGAAATAAGGGCCCTCCTACACATCATGAAGAGGTAGAGGAGAACATAGAGGTTGAGAATGATGAGAAATTTGGACAAGAGGAAGAGGTGCAGACTAAGACTACATGTATTCCTCCTTTAGACCCAGTGTTTGCTCAACAGATTATGTTGTTCTTGAAAGGATTGGTTGGTCCTAGAGTGCTCCCCTCTGTTCAAGAAACTCAAGCTCCTGCCAATACCCCTGTTACTATCACTGCGCCCAAGGTGGGTGGAACTGTAGGTAATGATGCTTTCTTCCGTTCTTTGTTGGGTCCTGTTATGACTGGTAATGAGCATAAGATGTTGACTAAGTTCCTAAAATTGAAATCGCATGTGTTCCATGGTTCTGAGAGTGAGGTTGCATATGAGTTCATTCTAGATTGTTTGAGAGGCTTCATAAGTTGGGAATTGTCCATCATCATGGAGTTGAGTTTGTGACTTTTCAGCTTCAAGGTGAGGCTAAGTAGTGGTGGAGAGCTTATGTGGAATGCAGATCTTCAGTTTTACCTCCACTCACTTGGACCCAATTTTATGCTCTATTTTTGGAGAAGTATGTGCCTCGGACCTTCAGAGATCGTAAGAAAGATGAGTTCATGGCTTTGGAGCAAGGTGGTATGTTTGTGACTGCTTATGAGGCCAAGTTCCATGCTTTGTCTAGATATGCTACGCAATTGGTGACTACTGAGGAAGAGAGGATCCACTTATTTGTTAAGGGACTAAATTCTTAGTTGCAGATATTGTCTGTTCATATGACCTTTGCAGGAAAAAGCTTCAATGAGGTAAGAGATTTTGTGAAGAAAGTGGAAGGGGTGAGGCGAGATGGTCAGGCTAAGGCATTAGCTAAGAAAGCCAAAATTTCAGACAACTTTCAGGGTTCTTACTCCAACGGTTCAGGGAGATCGATACTTGCAGCCCGACCAATTCAGTTCGCTATGCCCGCTTCTACAGGTAATTACTCGGGAAGTCCACCTCAGAATTTGATTTAGGCAGGGAGCCGCACCTTCGGCGGGTAGCAGACCATCTTTTGATCGTACTTGTTACAACTGTGGAGAACTTGGAATATGTGGAGAGATTGTCCCCACCCATGCATGTTGGATTTCATGCAGTAGAAGTCTAGAGCAGTGGTACCCGCGGGAAATGGTAATAATGGTCGAGGGCGTCCACAAGGTGGGTGAGAAGGAAATCAGCAAGTCCGCGGAGGTAGGGGAAATGGTAATGCAAGCAAAGGTATAGTGCATCCAGGCAGGGAAATAGCCAGTCAAGATGATAAGGCTCAGTGTTACGCCTTTCCGGGCAAGACCGAGGCAGAGGCGTCTTACGCAATAATCATAGGTACTATTCTTGTCTGTGACTGGATGGTTAATGTGTTATTTGATCCGGGTTCTACTTATCCTTATGTATCTGTGCGATTTGCCTCAGAATTTGATATGATTTGTGATATACTTGATGCCCCCATCCATGTTTCTACCCCTGTTGGAGAGTCAGTTATAGTCACCCATGTCTATCGTGCTTGTCCTATCTTGTTTATGGTTTTCAAACTTGGGTTGATTTGGTGATTTTGGATATGACTGACTTTGATATAATCTTAGGCATGACTTGGTTGTCCCCCTATTATGCTGTGCTTAATTGTAATACTAAGTCTGTGACTCTAGAAATTTTGGGAAAGGAAAAGTTAGAGTGGGAAGGGGTGTACAATCTTAAGCAAGCTAAGATCATATCCTCCATTCGGGCTAGGAAACTGGTAGGGCAGGGTTGTTTGGCTTATTTGGCTCATGTTCGAGATGTTGAGGTTGAGTCTCCATCTATTAAGTCTATTTCCGTGGTGTCAAAATTTAGAGAAGTATTTCCTAATGATTTGTCTGGTATGCCTCCGGATAGAGATATAGATTTCTGCATTGATTTGTAACCTGGTACCTGCCCTATTTTTGTCCCTCCATATCACATGGCTCCGGCAGAATTAAGGGAGCTTAAGGCTCGAATCAAACAACTTCTTGATAAAGGATTCATTCATCCTAATGCTTCCTCGTGGGGTGCTCCTGTCTTATTTGTTAAGAAAATGATGGTAGTATGAGGATGTGTATAGATTACCGGCAATTGAATAGGGTCACCATCCGGAACAAGTATCCATTGCCTCAAATAGATAATCGTTTTGACCAATTGCAAGGTGCATCAGTTTTCTCTAAGATTGATCTAAGGTCTAGTTACCATCAGTTAAAAATTAGGCCTGAGGATGTGCCCAAGACGGCGTTTAGAGCCCGTTATGGGCATTATGAGTTTCTAGTTATGTCTTTTGGTTTGACTAATGCTCCTGCAGCTTTCATGAGTTTAATGAATGGGTGTTCAAACCATTTCTTGATTCGTTTGTTATAGTCTTCATTGATGACATTTTGGTCTATTAAAAAAGTGAGGAGGATCATGCTGACCATCTTCATATTGTTCTGGGTGTTCTTGGGAAACAAAAATTGTATGCAAAATTTTCTAAGTGTGAATTTTGGTTGACTTTGGTTGCATTTTTGGGGCATGTAGTTTCAAAAGAAGGGGTAATGGTAGATCCCCAAAAGATAGAAGTGGTTAAGAATTGGGCTCGGCCTAGCTCTATGACTGAAGTTAGGAGTTTTGTAGGGCTCGCTAGCTAATATCGTAGATTTGTGAAGAACTTTTCTTCCATTGCCACGCATTTGACAAATTTGACCAAAAAGGAGAAACTATTTGAATAAACCAAAAAATGTGAGGAGAGCTTTCAAAAGCTTAAAACTTTTTTGACCACCGCACCTATTCTAGCACTATCGGTGGAAGGTAAAGATTTTATTATTTATTATGATGCTTCACATTCGGGTTTGGGTGCTGTGTTAATGCAAGATAAGAATGTTATAGCTTATGCATTGCGACAGTTGAAGGTGCATGAGAGGAATTACGCAACGCATGATTTGGAGTTGGTAGCGGTAGTGTTTGGTCTTAAGATCTGGCGACATTACCTCTATGGTGTTAAGTGTGAGGTGTTTACTGATCATCGTAGTTTGCAGCATGTGTTCACACAAAAGGATCTGAATTTGAGACAGAAGGTGGATGGAGTTACTTAAGGATTATGATGTCACCATTCAATACCATCCGGGCAAGGCTAATGTGGTGGCAGACGCCTTGAGTCGAAAAGCGGTGAGAATGGGTATTTTAGCTCGCTTGAGTGTAACTAAGAGACCTTTGGCTAAGGAAATCCATACCTTGGAGTCTAAATTCATGCAGTTGGGCATCTCAGAAAAAGGTGGGGTGTTGCTAGCATTGAGATTAGGGCCATGTTTATTGAGGAGATTAAGGCCAAGCAGTTTGAGGATGAAAATTTGAATGAGCTTAGAAAGAAAACTGTGAGTGGTAAGGCACAATAGACCACTTTTGATGCGGAAGGTGTACTCAGTTTTAAAGGAAGGATTTGTGTTCCTCGAGTAGATGACTTAATTAAGAAATTGTTGACAGAATCTCATTGTTCGCGATATTCTATTCATCCGGGTTAACCAAGATGTACCGAGATTTGAAGCAACTTTATTGGTGGCCTGGCATGAAAAAAGATATAGTGGAGTTTGTGGCTAAGTGTCAAAATTGCCAACAAGTGAAGTACGAACATCAAAGGCCTACAGGTTTTCTTCAAAGAATGCCAATTTCGGAATGAAAGTGGGAAAGGATACCTATGGACTTCGTGGTTGGTCTTCCCAAGACTTTGGGGAAGTTTGAATCTATTTGGGTAGTGGTTGATATATTGACTAAGTCAGCCCATTTTATTCTTGTCAGAATAGATTATAATGCGCAGCAATTGGCTAAGGTGTATATGAAAGATATAGTAAGGTCGCACTAGTTTCCCCTTTCTATCATCTCAGATCGTGGTACCCAATTCACATCCAAGTTTTGGAGGAAATTGCATGAGGAATTGGGCACACAACTCACTTTTTGTACAGCCTTCCATCCACAGACGGACGGACAGTCAAAGAGGATTATTCAAGTGTTAGAAGACATGTTGAGAACATGTGTGATTGACTTTGGGGGACGTTGGGAAAAGTTCTTACCGTTGTGTGAGTTATACTATAACAATCGTTACCACTCCAGCATAGATATGGCACCATTTGATGGCACCATTTGAAGAACTCTATAAAAGGGGATGTAGATCACCCATAGGATGGTTTGAGGCTGGAAATGTGAAACCTTTGGAGGTTGAGTTAGTAAAGGATGCTCAAGATAAAGTGAGGAGCATCCAAACTAAGCTTTTAGCGGCCCATAGTAGACAGAAAAGGTATGCAGACCATAAGGTAATAGATATGACATTTTAGACTGGTGAGAACGTTCTTCTTAAGGTATCACCTATGAAAGGCGTGATGAGATTTGGCAAGAAGGGCAAGCTTAGTCCTCGTTACATTGGTCCCTTTGAGGTTCTTGATTGTGTAGGGCCAGTGGCTTATAGATTGGCTTTACCTCCCAACATATCGGGGGTTCACCCGGTATTTCATGTGTCAATGTTGAAGAGATATCATGGTGACGAGGATTACATCATAAAATGGGACTCAACTATGTTAGAAAAAAACCTCTATTATGAGGAAGAACCGGTTGCAATTATTGATCGTAATGTGCGTAAGATGAGGACCAAGGAGATTAAGTCCGTGAAAATTCAATAGAAGCATAGTCTAGTTGAGGAAGCTACTTGGAAAAATGAGAAGGACATGTGAGACAAGTATCCCCAGTTGTTCGTCGATTCAGGTACTACTCCATTCTTTCTTTAGCCCGTTTTTCCTAAGTTTCTCACTCGAGGACGAGTGATGGGTAAATTGGTATCTATTGTAAAAACCTATTCTCATCGTTATAGAAAAGCCAACGAGGAAAAAATATGGGACGGAAAACTTTTTCATAGTAACTTGGAATTTCCCAACCTAATTCAGATTTGGATGAAATCAGAGTCAGTAAAGTCTAGGGAGATTTAATTATGATTTTGATCGCATTAGTATATAGTTAAGACGTTAAGGAAACGTATGACTATATGGAATTGAATTCGGGTGAGTAAAACTCCCGAAATTGATCTTAGCTTGAACAAATATTTTCTGAGTGTCATGGGATGAAGGTGTGTTGTGAAATGGGAGTTTGAAATTCTTAAATAGACTCACTAGTTCTTGTAAGACGTTGTGGCGGAATTATTCTCGCCAGGGCAGGGCCGCTGTGGTGGGCTGAGGACCACTGTGGTGGGACAGTCGCTATTTAAGCCAGTAATAAACCCCAAAATCATTTTATTCTACAAGTTTATACTTTGAGAGCTAGGAGACAACCCCAAGTGCTTTTTTGAGAGTTTCCACCATTTTTAAGGCTAAAGGTAATGTTTTAACTCCCCGAATCCATTTTTCGACCCGTAGAATGTAATCTAGTGGGTTATCGATGGGGGAGGGTTTTGATTTGGAAATTATGGTGGAAAAATCCCTAATCTAGGTATGGAGATCAAGGGTTTGATCTAGGGTTGATAGTGTTGACTTTAATCCAAGTAATTAGGTATTATGTATTGATACTCGTGTTATATTAATTGTTTGTAGACGAACGAATCTGTAAAAGGAAGAATCAATTTCTTAAGGGATTCAAGCTTGTTTCGAGGTAGGTGATGGTTGTGATTTCATGTTGTGTGATGTATGTTTGTTCTTTCTTCATTATAATACATCTATATATGCAAATGTTGCATTATTGATCACACTATTCATAAATGAGGATGATTGACCAATTGTTTTCCATGGAATCATAATTCGATTGTATGTTTATGAGAAAATACTTGTGATTGTTATTGTGGCTTGTTAAATGGATTGGGTGTTGCGTTTCGACACACTAACTTGGATCGGTTTCCACGTTTCGGCATAAACATTAGATCGGGTTCCACAAACCGGTACACTAACAGTTTGAGTTTGGGTTCCATGAGAGGACCAATGACTTGGCATAACTGTATCTTGAGAATTGTGAACTTGATTGTTATTCGTAAATGATATTGATATTGAATATGTTCGGTGTATGTATGTTATTATTATGTTGTAATGGCTTATGTATGTTGCAGTTAGTGGGATAGCCGCGTGATCCTACTAGTACACTGTGGTTGTGTACTGATACTACACTTGCTCTTTCTTTGTTGAGTACATGGCATCTTCAGGCGGCTATTGATAGATCTCATTTAGAAGATCAGTGATCGTTCGAATTCAAGGGTGAGCCAGTTCTTCCAGGATGCCATGAGTTCTCTTTCTGTTTATGTCCACCATTTTGGACTTAGACTTTCTAGTTAGTTATTCGAATGTTAGTTTGGGGTTGTACCCCTTCTTGTCTAAACTTATGGTTGAACTTTAGATGTTCTGGTACATTGACTTTCAGGTTCTAGGTATTATTCTGCATTTGTTTTGATTAGACTTTTGTTCGGAGTTTATGGGAACTCCCTATTTCTTTTTCTTAGCATTTAAACATGCTTTCGTATCTTTAAATGCCTTAGTTATGGTTAAGTTGTTAGTTTGGGTTGTAGTAGTGGTTCTCCCACCGGAGGGTTATTGTGGGTGTCAATCACGACGGTCTGGGTCGTGACACAATCCCTTATCCTTTTTAAAAAAAATATTTTATAAAATATTTTAAAAAAATTTATACTTCACCCCCACCCCCCTCTCCCTCCCAAAAAAACCACCCACTCATCCCCCCAAAAACATTGATATTATTTTATTATTAAAAAAATAAAATTTTTACCCCATCCTATTTAACCTTTCGCTCCTAATTTTTATTTTTTTTTACATTTTTCTTATTTTGTGTTAGATATGTACGTACATATTTTTAGAAAAAAAAATTATCTACTAGTGTACCGAATATTTCATAAATAAATAATAATTATTATTATTTCTTTTAACAAAAAGAAAAGAAATTTATTGAGGAGAAGATCGAAAACAAATCTTAATCATATATGACTATAAATTTTTTCATAAGGGTAAAAGGAGAATTACAAATTAAAATTGTTTCTAATAATGAAAAAGTGATATTCTTTTGAAATAATCTTAAAAAGAAAGTATATCACATAAATTAAGTTGAAAAGAGTAATATTTTATGTTTAAAATAAAAAAGAAAAAAATTCAACAAAATACAAATGAAGAAGTTTTACAACATGTTAGCATATTATGAAGTAAAGAATATTTCATCAAGTTGTACCCATAGCCTAATGGTAATGACATTTTTTAATTGGAGTAACGTTACGGGTTCAAATCCTTGTGGGGATTCTATTTTATTTGCAAAAGAAAAATGTGTAGTATATTCAAAACGTACCCATCAGGAATCGATCCTGCACACTGTAACACCCCAGAAATTTTTTGACCTAAGATTCAAACCATCCTTTGTTATGAGTAGGATTTTACCGAGGAATTTAAAATGTCTTTAGTGTTAAGGTCACTAGATGTAGCACCTTAAGTTTCAATAAGAACTAAAGAGAGTTCATTCAAGTCCTTCCTAAGTTCTTTTAAGATTTAAGTCAATTTCAAACGACCATAACTCTCAATACAAGATGATTTAGGTGTGTCATGAGATGGAAAATGAAAGGTATTTGAATTATCTTTCCAACGCCACTGAGTTTGCTAAGTTTTGAGGTCGGATAAGTGAGATATGCCCTTTTGAAGTCAGGCTTGCCAGCTAAGGAAAGTTACCCGAAAATAGTATGGTTTAATTTTTTTTTAGTAAGGTTTTAAGGGTCTAATCCTATTGGGTTCAGTTTTATAATCCTAATATACGCCTAGGGTTTTACTTGAGAGTTTAAGAAAATAAAAGAAGAGAAAAGAGGAGAGGATCAAAGCATTCGTCGAGAGTCTTGCGTTTTGTTGCGGATATTCAAGCTCTAAGTCTTAAGTATTGAGTTCCTAACCCTTCTAAGATTATATTCCTAATCATGGAACTATTACATGTTACCCATGAAGCCCTTAAGTTGAGTAGTTCATGCCCATAATTCCTCATGAACCATATGAGTCGAGAAATCTTGAGATGAGGAGTACCATTGAGTCCTTGAGTTGTTCATGCCCATAATTCCGCATGAACCTTATGAGTTGAGCATTCTTGAAATTAGTAGTGTCATTGAAGTTCTTGAGTTCTGAGTTTTTGATTTCCAAGTATCGAGTTCTTTGTATGGTTATTGAAAACCTTGAATTGAGTCGTTCACATCCATCATTCGGCATGAACCCTATTTTGAGAAGTCTTTTACAACTTTTTCTAAACTTGTTTTAAGACTTGAGCACTTGAGTTGAGAAAGAGTAGAGTCGAGTTCATTTTCCTTAAAATGATATATGGGAACTAAGTATTCCCAAGAGTAAATGTTTTCACATTTAAAAGAGGAGGAAACTGAGATTTCCAAAAGAGTTTTGAGCAGTTGAGTAACATCTTTTTTTAGAGAAAGATTTTGAGTAATAATATCAAACCACAGAAAGAGTTATGTTTTTAAAACATATGAGCTAAGTATATTTTGGGAGTAGTATTGAGCATCGATATGGGGACGCGTTCAGATAACTTAAGTCTCCATAAACCATGTAACCGACGTGGGTAGAAAGGGTCATACTTTTTAGATGATTCCTTAGTTCTTTTTGGCACAGACTAGTGGATCCACTTAGTTGAGAGGTCTTATACCTTGGCAAAGTATAGGACAGTTCTGGCAGCATGGGCGAGACGTTGTATCATCACATAGCTCATAGTGATGATTGTCGATTAGAGAAACTTCCACAGAGTTATATTGTATTTTTATATACTCACTGAGTATTATTGTATTTTTATATACATTAAGGTGCTATCTACAGTTTTACAGCTTTCCATAAATATTGCATCTTTTACTTTTGCTTTATCCTTGAGTATCATGAGTTGAGTATTTCGAGTTGAGTATCTTTGAGTTGAGTATCTTGAGTTGATATGTGCTTCATTGTGTCGAGTACCTTATCATTGAGTTTCACTGAGTTGAGAACCTTATTATTGAGTTGAGTATCTTATCCTTGAGTACTTCTGAGTTGAGTAAGTTTGAGAAGTTTTGGGTATCCTTGAGTACTTCTGAGTTGAGTAAGTTTGAGTAGTTTTGGGTATCCTTGAGTATTCTTTGAGTTAAGTAAGTTTGAAAAGATGTAATTATGTTTCCTTTTTATCAAAGTTCAAGCTTATGTTTATGCTTTAGATTTCCCCTTACATGCTCGTCCATTCCACGTACTGAGCCATTTGGCCTGCATCGTTTCATGATGCAGATACATGTATTCAGGGTCATCAGCAGGAGCTTTGTTGATACGGCATGGAGTTTGAGTTAGCTATGGTGAGCCTCCTTGCTTCCGGAGGGTTCCACTTGTACTTTCAGTTATATGAGTTGTTAGAATGTCGTGGGTCTTGTCCCGACTTCCATCTTTGTCAGTTAGAGGCTTCATAGATAGATAGTAGAGTTTCAGAAGTTTGTTCATTTATTTTGTTAAATGTTTTAAAGACTGAATTGCCTATTTTTGGCTAGTTGAAGATATTATTTTATTTAGAGTTTTTCATTTAAGTTAAAGCTTTGTATTTCAGTTCCATGAATTTTATTCCGTTTTAAGCTTTGTATGCTTGAGTTAGTCTTTCGCTTGTAGTTAGCCATGATGAGGGCTCGCTTGTGGACCAACAATGGTTCTCAAGTGCCGACCATATCCAGGGTGTATGCTCGGGTCGGGTCGTGATAAGTACCTGGGGAGAAAAACACTACTCGTCACCAGTGGCACCATACCATCAATTTGTTCTGTGGGTGGCAAGTTTACTATTTATAATATATCTTATATGTATATACATATATAAACAAAATTTCCACCGAGGTCACTGGGTGCGGTGGCACCCCCATCGCTACTTATATATCGTCCCCTGGTTATATTCAGTAGTTAACATTGTTGCCCCTCATAATTCTTTACTAAATGAATGATATGTAATAGTTTTTTCATCTATAAAAATAAGAAAATTGAGAGTAGCTCAAATAACAAGTTGTAGTATCGCATATTGACAATTCGGGAACACTGCAAGGGTGATAATATATTACATAATATTTTTGGCTCATCGAAATTTGACTTCTTCACTTATCATTAGTCTTCAAGTTTTTGTCATGTCTCAAAATTATCATATTTTATTATTTAGCTATTTGAAAGTAATTTTATTTTATCTCATGATGGTGTGATGTTTTTATTATAAAACTAATAAGTTTTATTGATTATTATATTTTAGGGGGGTAAATTGTATAGTATGATAGTAATATATTTTTAGAAATAATGATTCTTTTAGTATTAGAAAGTTAAGATATTGGAGTTGATTTGCATCTCATAATATATTTTATCATTACATTATTTATACCAGTAAAATCATGTTAGAAGTTTATTTTCTATGAATTTCCTTAATCATGTTTGGAGAAAAAGCCCAAAATAGTCCCTTATCTTTAGGTTAAAACTCAAAGTCATCCTTGAGTTTTCATATAGAACCTTAATAGTCCATCAGGTTTGCAATATTGGTGCACTTTGGGTCCTCCCGCAAATTTTTGCCTATTTTTTAACATTGATTTTGTGCATAATTTTATGTATGGAATATTCAATCATCTTTTTATATATTTAGCAGAAATAATAACTCCATGTAGAGAAGGTGAGAAGAAGAACACCGTGTTCTATTCGATAGAAATATTATTGAAGATAAACTAAGAACACCTTGGCATCTGAGATGTAATAATATTTCTACAGAATAGAACAAGGTGATTGACGTGATTAACCTCTCGATTTTAGCTGCAATAACATTTCTACTAAACAAAACAAGATATTCTTCTTCTCACCTTCTCTCGCATAGAGTTATTATTTCTATTAAATATATAAAAAGACGATTAAACATTTCATATATAAATTGTAGATAAAGTCAATGTTAAAAAATAGGCAAAAGTTTGAGAGAGGATCAAAATATTACCAATATTGCAAACATGAGGGACCATTAATGCTCCATGTGAAAAGTCAAGGATGACTTTCAGTTTTAACTCAAAGATAAGGGACTATTTTGAACTTCTTCTCTCATGTTTGTAATTATGTTAAACCATTAATGTATTTTTAGAATTATGTGTTATAATAACATTATTTTACTATATTGTATTTTAAATTTTTGAAGATTCCTAATATATTTTTATAATTTTGTGTTATAACATTATTTTACTATATTGTAATTTAAAATTTTAGAGATTCTTGGGACTTACGCCCCATGTCTCAGGACTTACGTCTTGTCATGTGCTAAGTAAAATATCTCGTCTCACCTCCTGCCTTTTTAACACTAATTTTAATTTGTAAAATTATAAATATCATATAATATGAATAAAAATTTATTAACACCTTGATAAATATATTTTTTGCTAACTTTATTTGGCTTGGTATATGTAGGACGGTAGGTGATGAGAAAGTTTGATACATAGAGTAATACAAATAAAACAATCCGAGAAAATATAGAAAAATGTTTTGGCCCATGCAGGTCTCGAACCTGCGACCTTCGCGTTATTAGCACAACGCTCTAACCAACTGAGCTAATGGGCCTTTTGTTTTGCAATGGTATGGGTGTCCAATTCCATGTGTCCAATCGGAAATCTAAGAAAAAATCAATCATCTATAACTCAAAATTGAAAACCTAGATCATTCATAATTATTCTCCTCATAAATACTTCTTCAGTGTTTTAAAATGCAAGGCGTGAAGCGAGGCATTTTATGTTGCACGTGGTGAGACATAACCCTCGAGACACGGGGATATAAGTCCCATGAATCTACGGGACGTGCATCTTTATTACTAAGAAAATAAGCAAAAGTAAAACTTTTAATCATTTTGCAAATAATTTTTAATACATAACTAATAACATAGAAAAAATATTATAATTATTATTTGAGAAAGGTATTAATAATCAATAACATAGAAAAAAGTATTATAATACTATTTGAGAAAGGTAACAACTAACAACCCAAATAAAAATAGCCAAAATAATCTTTAAAATGAAATTATATATCATTCATCTTTAGATTTACTAGTCTTTTCCACCCTCAATTGATATTTGCACTAATATTATTTATATATTTTAAAAAAGAAGAAAGATAAAAATTGTAAGAGCAATGACAAAAAATGAACAAAGTTGTCTCAAGAACATAGTGTTATGAAAACTCTTTCATATCAATTTCAGATACAAATATCTAAAGAATTATTCATGGCAATGTCATTTTCCATTAGAGTTTATTTATACACTAGTGAATTTGTCCGTGTTTCACGCGGTTATGAAGGAAGATAAGATGTAAACATATATTTATCCACATATAATTGATTTTATAGAGAAAAACGTTTGGTTAGCAGTTAGATGACCTCTAACAAAGTCATACGTTACTTTTTTTAACCAAAAGAAAATACAAACTTACGATAATAAAAATTTATATAAAATACAAAACAAAGAAAAATCATAAAGAGTACTACAAATAAAATGCAATATTATTTTTACAATCTTAATCATTATAAAATGAAAAGAAAAAATACGAAATCAATAAACACAACATCCATTCCCACTAGCCAATCACCATTCAATAGCCTTCATTTTATTCTTCAAATCAAACTAGAGAATGAATAAAATAAGTACTGAGAACATAACAATTTAAAAGGATAATAGATCATTTCTCCAAAGTCTTACATGCTTCTATTTATAGGACTATAATATGAATAACAAATAATGTCATGAATATGACTATTAATTATTTTAGAGGTTACGATAATAAAAAATATGAGAGTAATGAAAATAACTACCATTAAGTTTGTCTTTCAAGAATATGAAAGAACGGTTAATTAGTATATTTATTATTCTACAATAAAAATTAGAGAAATTGTGAAAAATATATATAAGAAAATAAATAGAATTATTAGCCAAAGATTATAGTAAAGATGAAAATTTCAAGAGACTTGAGACATTATTGTTTAGATTTCAGTGTTATTTAAAACCTATAGTGAAGGATTTGTAAATGAACATTCATGAAAAAAAATATTTTATATAGACATTTTTGAGGAAGTAAAAGACCAAAAGAAGGAGAAGAAAAAAGATATATATGTCCAACAAAGTCATAAGTTACTATTTTGAACCAACATAAATTATAAATTTATGACAATCAAAACTTTATATAAAATACAAAACAAAGAGAAATCATGAAAGAACTAAAATAAATAAATAGATAAATAATACAACATCATTTGTACGATTTAATCACTAAAACATTTTAAAATATATGAAATTAATATACAATCTTCCGGGCTCTAGTCAATATCCACAAGGCACAATCACCATTCAATTGACTTCATCTTATTTTTATAAGTCAAATCAAAGCATCAATATAATAAGTATTGAAAACATTAAAACTTAAAATGCCATGGTATAAGATCTACTCACTAAGTGGATCCACTAGTCTATGCTAAAAAGTATTGAGGAATCATCTAAAATGTATGACCCTTTCTACCCACGTTGGCCACATGGTTTATGGGGGTTGTGAGTTATCTGAACTCTCCCCCATATCGGTGCTCAATACAACTCCCAAAATATACTAGTTCATATGTTTAAAAACATAACTCTTTCTGTGGTTTGAGATAATTACTCAAAAATCTTTTTTCTTAAAAGAGATGATACTCAAATTGCTCAAAACTCTTTCGGAAATCTCAGTTTCCTCTCATCTTAAATGTGAAAACATTTACTCTTGGGAATACTTAGTTCCCATATATCATTTTAAAGAAAATGAACTCAACTCTGCTCTTTCTCAAAAACATTTCAAAATCGTATTATAATATCATCATTGATGACTCGGGAAGTCATACTGCATAAACATTGATGGTATATCTAGATACCATATTGCTCATACATTGAGGGCATACTCGATTGTCATACTAATCATGTTTTAGAAAACTCTTTTCTCAAAACTCAGTTTAAGAACTCAAGTGTTGGAAAAAACTTCTCAAGATTTATAACTCAAATAGGGTTCGTGTTGAATTATATACATGAACAAATCAATTCAAGGATCTCAATAAAAATATAGAAACTCAATAATTAGGAATAGAATTTTTGAAAGAACCATGATGTCACGACCCGAGAGCACCCCCTAGTCGTAACACGACGTACTCGACCCCGAAGGGGTCTTATACAAGCCTCATAGTCATTCATTGCATTCACTAATGAAAACAGCGCAGAATTTAAAACTTTATATTTAAAATCATACGAATCAAAACATTCAATACTCATAGAAATCTTTCTAAAGACACAGCGGAAGACTAAGTCTCACATGGCCATCTTAGACAAAACTTTAACAAGATAGGGTCACGGCCCTTTACAATTGAAGTCTTAACAATAGTCTCAAAATAAGAAAGAACTAGAAACAATAAGAGTCCTTGTCCTCAACCTATGAGGACCTATCAAGTCTTGGAGGAAAACTCTATCCAAGCACTTCAATCCTAGTTAGAATCAATCACTTGTCGGAACCTACACTTGTAGTAAAAATAGAAATATATGGGTTATCACACAAAAATGTACTAAGTATGATGACCATGCAAAAACATGCTTTAAAAGGGACATTTTGGTTGGAAACGATGCATTATGCCACTTTTTAGAAATACCGTGTACAATAGCACAATAGACATACAATACAAATAAAATCATCATACAAGTCATAATACCACATTTAAACAAGATCATCATGCAAACCATTACCTTTACCTTAGACCTTCACTTTAAGTAACCTTCATGCTATACCTTGTGCAATGCATAGATAGCGTCCCATACCACCATCCACACCAAGGCACCACAATAGGGTCCCCAAAAGTGAACTTACCATTCCTTCCTTTTCACCTTTACCCAATATCCATACCTAAGAAACCTAACATTTCATAAGGCATGACAAGGGAAAATAACTCATAATATAACCTAGGTATAGCATGCATATCACATTAGGCATTTAAGAGTCAACATTCTTCAATTACTTCATTTAGAGGACTTTCATTCATTAGCCATTTAGACTTAGAGAACTCACTATGACCTTATCAAAGCCTACTCGTACAATGTATCGATAGCATCCCATACTACTACCTACAATTTGTAGAACCTATCAAGAAACCATAATGAACATCTCACATGATGGGAATAAGCGTTTAACCGACATAGACCATGCAAGCTAGACATGGAATCTGGTGTCCTATAGTCCTACACCATAAAGAGGTGCTCCACTTGCCTAAGGTAGAACGATAACATTAGCTCGAATGAATCCTTAGCTTGGATGAAATCTGCTGGCTAATATCCTAAATGGGCACATAGTTATGGGATATGAAGATGTTTCTTGGAACTCTAACCTAACATTGGGAGAGTTTCCATCTAACTATATCCGCTCGGTGCTTAGCCTACATTCCCATAGATTATTTCATTCACATTACATTAGTGTATTAAGGAAGAGTGACATAAGCCTCTCAACCCATAATACATCATTACCCAAGGAAGGAAAGTTATAATCCTATCGATCCATGGTACATTCAAGGATGGCTCTAGAGTCCTCATGAAAAGAATGCCATAAGCCTATCGAATCATGGTCCCTCATTACATGCTTATACTCATGAAAGGAATGTGACTAGCTTATGGATTCATGGTACATTGACTCATTAAGAAAGGAATGCCACTAGCCTATTGATTCCAGAGTCTTCATTACATTAAATCATTTATGAAGAGAATGCCTAAATCCTATCAATTCATAGCCATCAAGTCAAGATACATTCATCACTCATATATGAAAGGAATGTCATAGCCTATCGATTCATATTCATCAAGTCAAGGCACATTCATTCTAGAAGAAAATGATGCATGAGATTACCAATTCTAGATTCAACATTCACATTATATAAACTCTTCACATTCCAACATTATCATTAATGAGTGTCAAGTAGAGTAATAGCCTTTCAATACCAACACAAATACTTTGAATACAATATCATCATTCTATAATTGAATCACATGTAAATCCTTCACATTACACAGCATCATGATAATACTTCAATTCATCACATTATGCCTTCAAGGACATGATCACAATGTGCAAAGTAAGTAAACACATCCACCTTTCAAGTGGATCAACAATTCAAGCACAATTCTACATTAGCATGAAATTAGGTCAAACTTGCCCTTTCAAGGCCATGATCACCAATTCTCAATTCACCAACAATTCACCATAATTAGATATAGATAATGATACAAATCAATAATCTAAATTAATCTACAGATAAATCCATCATTATTCATTCATAATCAACAAACCCACTTCATAAGGCCAAATTTAGGAATTTAGAGAAATCATGGGTTCATAGAGTAAAGTCATCTTAAATCATCAATTAAACATCAATATAATCATAATATGACATTAGTAAACCTTTAAAATCATTTAATAGAAGAACCCATGAGATTGAGTAAAACCCTTGAAATTTCATGAACTTGAAAACTTCGAAAACTTATTTGGAATTGACTCTAGGGTGAAAACTAACCCTAGATGAAGGATCGCCATACCCTTTTCTAAGATTTCCCCAAGAAATTTGATGAAGAAAGCTTTGAATCCAAACCCTAGCTCCCACTTCTTCTTCTTTCTTGAGTTTGAGAAAGAAATATTGAGAGAGAAGAACTTTCTGGTTTTGATTTGTGTCTTGGAGAAATAAGGAGTAAATGAAGTGTTTTAAGACTTAAAAATATTTATATTTATGATATAAACCATTTAAAATAAACCCCACATATTAAAACATTAAAACAAAATTACTTAAAACCCCTTAATCTGGGCAGCCCCGTCAGGGACCAAGGGCACTTTGACGGTCCGTGAAGGAGGACCACGGCCCGTGGTGGTGCCCGTGGTCCTCTAGGCAGTAGCTCCATTTTGTGGCCAAGCCTCCACTAGGCCAAGTAACCTTCACGGCCACTTCTACGGGCCGTGGTCAAGACCACTGGCCGTGAAGAGGTCCGTGGAACTTGGGCAGTAGCTTGGCCAAGTTGCCTTGCTTGCCATGCCACCAAGTGACCTTCACGGCCACTTCTACGGACCGTGGTCAAGACCACTGACCGTGAAGTGGTCCGTGGTCATGAGGCAGTGCTTGGCCAAGGTTGGGCAGCCTTGGCCTTTGCCTTAGGCCTTGCCGCCATGGCTTGGCACAAGCCCTTACAACCCTTAACCAATATAAAAAAAGGTCTTTTAACTACGGAGTCACGTGCCTTGACGTTGACTCCTAAACCAAAGCTCGGGACAACATTACACCATATCAAACCCCTTACCAAACTCAAACACACACACATTAGTCTCAAGCTTAACCTATCATTTTTCGAGTCGTTACACATGAACTCAAGAACTCAAGTCAACTTATCTCAAGAATACTCAAATCTAGGGGTAGAATCCTATATTTCTCTTTTACTGATTTGAAAGAAGATGTAGGGTGTGAGGACAAACTAGTCCAACACTATAATAGCCTTACATACCTGGAAGATCAAGGTACTTGAAGAATCTTGAAGAAGAACTTGATTAGAAGCCTTGAAACCCTAGCTTAAAGGTAAATGATGCTTATCGTGACCAACAACACTAACCTATAGTTAGAGTGTCTACGATCGTCAATAATATAGTAACCCAACCAAGGGTTGGGGTTGTGTCCCAAGGGAGTGGTTTCAAGAATTAATAGAGAAATAAAATCTAGTTCTAATTAGTCATAGCTAAAGATATTAACGATTAAAAACATTGTAAATTATAGGGGGACACAAAAGTGTCAAATATCAATTTGGGAGATTTGTCACAAGTATAGCAAAACAACAAAAATAACAAGAAAATCAAGTATGGGGAAGAGTTCTTGGGGCGTGACCGCAATACAAATTGAGGTAAATAGTTGGGTATGTGCTTTCGATAGGAAATTTGCAAGATAATAGTGACTAGGCAAAACTTTAGATGGAAATAAGTTCTCTCTGGGGCAACTTACCCCGTTTCAAATGTGTTCATCTCGGACACCCATTTTCCACATGAAGACCAGCCTACGCCTTACCCCACTCACTCTCTCGAGCTGAGTGTTAGGATATGGGACTAGGGCTCACCCTCTCGGGCTGAATCTCATGTCGACCCACTCCTTAGGCCATCAGTCTGGTGGTCTTCATTTCGCGACCTCCCTCTCGGGCAAGCCGAAAACACATGGGTGGCTTTGTATTTGCAACTACAAACCCATTAAATTAAACCACAACCACTAGGTGAAATCACCATTTAAATACATCTAACCTATCAGCAAGCAAGACCCAACAATAATATCAACACATATTTGCTAAATCACACCCCGAAAATGGGGGGTTTTAGCCACACATCAAGAAATAACAAAATACACCTAAAATTATAGTGAAATCAAATGGGTATAAGAAATTAAACCTTGATTTAAGCAAAGGAAGAAGAATAGAGAAGACCCATTTCCAACTTGGGGAAGATGAACTCTTTTCTTTATGTTTTCCAAAACCCTCTCCAAACTTGAGAGTAAAGTCAAAAGTACTAAAATTATATTGTCTAATGATACTACTACAACTGATACAAAAAATTCTTACAAAATCAGATACTAAGCTATAACTCTCAACGAGTATTTATAGTTTTTAAAAATTTGTGCTACGGCGGATAATTTGGCAACATTAGTCGAAATTACCGATCAACTCAGCGATTCGCCCTTTGGTGTACTTTATCGCCGCCTTGCACCATCCTTCGGCATCATCGTGCTCTGGATCATTGGGCAACATAGTACTGTTTCGCGGAACTCCTCTACGATGCGCTGACTGCTCTCTTTTTCAGCCGACTTGATCATCTCCTTCAGGGCTCAGCACACTGGAACAAAAGGCGAAGTGAAACCCTTTGGCAATTCGCCAAGTGGACTCGGCGATCCTCAGGCCTTCATTTTCTCGTTCTTTTCAGCCTTTTCGTTCCTTTTTGCAAAGTAGTGTCCATGCTTTCCTTCAAACTTCAAATTCCTGAAACTTAAAGGTTTTCATCAGCTATTGAGATAAAATAAGCATTTGAGGACATAATTTCTATTAAAATATAGCCCTAAATGAGTCCAATTTGTGGACTCATCAACACCCCCAACTTAAAATTTTGCTTGTCCTCAAGCAAACTCAAGTTTAACTGTTCAAAAGGGTGTCTCAAATAGTGTTACACAAGACTCAATCATGAATGTACACAACAAGGCTTCAAACTACTTATGCAAAGATTCAACTGTATACTCAAAGATTCAAGTTGTGACACGCCATTTACCAAAGATTCTCATGTTCACAACACTTTTTACTAATGTATGTTCAAGCTCAACGAAAGTATCTAAATGCCCTCACACAAAGAATGATTTCATATTCACACTTAGAGGCTACTCAATTTAAGATCAGGAATCAGATGCAACGCTCACACTCAAAAAGAGGAACACAATGCTTGTTTTCACCAATAGGTTTGCCCTTATTTTCCAATTGACTTTCGGTTCATCTTACTCAAGATCACAAAGGTCTTTTCAAGGCTTATAATGGGGCTGAGTGCATAGGTATGGTCATTTAGGTTCAGTGACTTCTTCATCCTTATGAGATGTGGTGTTCTCAAAACGTCCTTTTTCTTTCCTTTGTCACTTTTTCTTCCAGTGCTTCTAAGTCATCCTTTCATTCATTCTCTATGTAGTGCTTGTAAACCCAATTCCTTTTGCACTTTTATTCCAAAAATTAATTACTATTTTTTTCGGAGGGTTTCCATTTTATTTTGCAATACTGTGGGTTAGAGACTTTTTCTTGCACTTCTTGACTTCTCCTTTTCCTTTTCACCACACCCCCAACTTAGGCTTTTAGCCTAAGTTAGCTATTCACTAAATCACAACTCAAGAGGGTTATAGGTAGTGGGTTAAATAAGGTCTAGGGTTCATCAAGGTTCTTCCAAACAAAGGTAAGGCTTAAGGGGTGTTCAAAAGAGTTTCACACGCTCACGGGTGGGCGACAAAAGTGGTATATGTCAAATTTGGCTCACACTCTTTAAAGTTGCCTAAGATCATATCAAGAGGACACCTTTCTAAATCAATCAGACTGACAGGGGAAATTCTGGGTTTATTCATGCATGGTTCAAAGTAAGCTAATCACACAAGGCATCGACACTTAAGTCAAACAAGACTACACACTTTCGCTAGTGTGCAACGATCATTACAAGAGAATCAATTCGATAAATGACTAATCACAACAAGATGCAAAGAGTTTATATATTGTCTATGCAACTTCATTTGGTCTCATTGTAGCTGCACATTCATGTTTATTCAATTGAGATCACTATTCAAGTCATCAGTATTGATCAGAACTGAAACCTAAATTTTGCAAGAGAACAACCACTTTCAACGCATGAGAGGTGGAATTTTTTTTTCGAAAGGGTCAAAATCATTTTCATAAATTATTAAAATAAAAAAGAGGAGCCATGAGCACAAACATCCACAAAAGCAGTGTAAAAACAATTTTAAACAAAACAGCCCAAATATACACAAAACACGAATATCCATAACAAGCAAACAAGGTGGGTCTCATCCCACCACAAATAAATGCAATTTGTCCTCAAATGCAAATGATGAAACTCCAACAGTGAGAATAAAGAAAGATAGAGAGGGAGGTAAAGAAAGGTCATGTCTACGCAGTCTCTCCATCTGTCGGGACATTGTTGCCGACAAACGACAAAATAATTACGGTTATTAAGGAACTGACCTTTTGTTCTTGTTGAAATACTACTGAGAAGCTAGGCCGCAATGCAAACCAACTCCGCGCACCAACCAATGAATCAAAATATTCCAGAAATGCAAGAAATATAAAACTGTAGTGCATGTTGACCAGATAAGGGTGAAGTTGGAAATTCCAAATCTTTGGCTTGTAAAAACCGTCCACTTGGCGATGTTAGTCAAACTCGCCAACTTACTTGGAGGAACGCCGACTGTTTGGTTCTCCGTCGAAGTTTACAGAACCTCTGGTTTATTGGGGTTCAAACGGCGGTTACCATCGTGATCGCCGACATGTTCAGCGATTCGCCAATGATTTCCAACACTCGCTGAGTTTTACAGACTCTAATGTTGACGACATCAAGAGTCTAACGACGGATAAGGTCAAATTCGTCGATCCTTTTGGCAACTCACCGACTGAATTCATCACTCGCCTATCTGAACATTTTGTTCACTCTTCATACGTCCATTTGCACAATCAACACACCATTATTTTATCAAAGCTAATTAAAGTAATACATGTTTTTGGGTTGCCTCCCAAACGGTGCCTTAGTTAACATCGTGGCACGACATAGCAGCGCCTTCAGGCGTCTTCTAAATACACCACTTCAACCAAAGAAATTTCTTGACAATCCCTAATATATAATTTCAGTCGTTGACCTAATATAAAGGTCCTTCCTGATCTTCAATTTCTATAGCACCATTGGTGAACATTCGTGTTACTCTAAAAGGTCCAAACCATTTGGATTTGAACTTTTCGGCAAAGAGTCTAAGCCGAGAGTTGTATAACAAAACCCAATCTCTTACCTTTAAGTCCCGCTTGAGTATTCGAGCGTCATTCCATTTCTTCATTTTCTCTTTGTAGATAGCTGAACTTTCATATGATCTGAGTCTAAATTCATCCAGTTCGTTCAACTCCTCTACTCTCTCCCTTGAAGTTTTTGACCAGTCCAAATTAAAGGATTTCAATTCCCACAATGCTTTGTGTTCTAGCTCGATGGGCAAATGACAAGCCTTACCATAAACCAACTGATATGGAGACATACCGATAGGTGTCTTGTAAGCGGTCCGGTATTCCCATAGTGCATCATCAAGCTTCCTAGACCAGTCAGTTCTGTTGGTATTTACTGTATTTGCCAGGATGCTTTTGATTTCCTGATTTGACACTTCGACTTGGCCACTTGTTTGAGGATGATACGGGGTTGCTACCTTGTGTTTCACCCCATATTTCTACTGCTTCTTCTTCCGGAACATACCTCTTAATAACATGGTCAACACATTCTCGAAACAAGTAAGGTTCATCCTAAAAGTACCTTTTAACATCGAACATGAATCTCTTTTGTTGGTAAAAGGTTAGCTCATCGGGTATCAATCCACTGACAATGTAGTTTGCAAAGTCTGCATACCACAGTGTGAGTTTGAGAGATATAGCAAACACTTGTTCATCGGGGAAGGAATCGTCTATGTCAACCTCACGCTTGGCATATTCCCTTTCTTCCATCCTTGATAAGTGGTCGGCCACTTGATTTTCGCAGCCTTTTCGATCTTTCACCTCAAAATCAAATTCCTGTAGAAACAGCACCCACTTTATCAATCTTGGTTTTGCATCTTTCTTGCCATCAAGTAGCGGAGTGCAGCATGATCAGTGTGTACTATTACTTTGGTTCCTAGCAAGTATGCTCGGAACATTTCAAATGCATAGACCACTGTGAGCAACTCCTGCTCTGTGACTGTATAATTTCGATGGGCACTATTCAGAGTTTTGCTTGCGTAATAAATTAAGTGAAATAATTTGCTGCGCTTTTGCCCTAGTACCACTCCCAATGCCATTCCACTAGCATCACACATTACTTCGAAAGATTCAGACCAATTAGGACTGATGATAATCGGTGTGGATACAAATTTTTCTTTCAAACACTTAAATGCGGCAATACAAGCATCATCAAAATAGAACTTCACTTCCTTCTCTACGAGTTTGCATAGTGGTTGTGCAATCTTTGAGAAGTCTTTAATGAACCTTCGGTAGAAACCTGCATGACCCACGAAGCTGCTAATACGTTTCACTGAAATTGGTGGGGGTAATTTCTCAATTTTTGCCTTGTCAACCTCTAGCCGCTTTTGCGACACCTTGTGACCAAGAACGATTCCTTTCTTCACCATGAAATGCATTTTTCCCAGTTGAGAACCAGATTCGTATCCACGCATCTTTGGAGCACATGTCCTAAGTGTGTCAAACATTCCTCAAATGTTTCCCCTACGACTGAGAAGTCATCCATGAATACCTCCATAGAGTCTTCGACCATATCCACAAAAATTGACAACATGCAACACTAGAATGTTTCCATAAGGGCACGTAAAAGTGGTTTTCTCTTGGTCTTCCGGTGCTACAGAGATCTGATTGTAACCGGAATATCCATCTAAAAAGCAGTACCACCCCCTTTTTGATAACCGGTCTAGTATTTGATCCATTAAGGGCATTGGAAAATGGTCTTTCTCAGTCCATGAGTTAAGCTTTTGATAGTCCATGCATACTCGCCACCCAATTACCGGTCTTATCGGCACAAGTTCTCCTTTTACATTTGGGGTTGCGGTTATGCCTCCTTTTTTCGATACACATTGCACTGGACTTACCCACTTACTATCTGCGATGGGGTAGATTACTCCTATATCTAGCCACTTTATGATTTCTTTCTTCACCACTTCTTGCATTGGAGGGTTTAATCTCCATTGATGCTCCACACTAGGTTTACATTCATTGTCAAGACGAATCTTGTGAGTACAGATCCCAGGAGGAATTCCTACTATATCGGCTATTGTCCATCCAATAGCTTTTATATGCTTCCGCAGTACTTCAATGAGCAATTTCACTCGCCCTTCGAGTAAATCGGCTACGATAATCACTAGTAATGTGTTATTGGATCCTAAGAAAGAATACTTTAGATAAGAGGGTAGGAAGGACTTTTAATTCTAGATTCGGGGGTTCTCCCGTTGATGGTTTTGCAGGAGGACTTTCTCTGTTTTTCAGGTTGATGTCCAACTTGATTGGGTTCCTTGAGTATACTCCTAACCCTGATAAATCAGCTACCATTTCCTCATAGCCTTGAATTTCATATTCATCACAGTTAGCGAGTACAGACTCAAGTGGTTCACTCTTTCGCATTAAATGGCTAACATTTGCCACTGCCTCATCTACAACATCCTCAGTAGACACCACATGGATATTACTTGGTTGCTTCATGGATTTACAGATATTGAAGGTTACCTCATCATCATTCACACGAAACTTCAATTTTCCGCTTTCGACATCCACCAAAGCTCTTCTGGTAGCCAAGAATGGCCTTCCCAAAATAATGGGGATTTCAAAGTCGATCTCACAGTCTAGAATCACGAAATTAGACGGAAAGATGAACCGATCTACTTTTACCAATATGTCATGGAGTATCCCTACTGGGTGCTTGATTGATCGATCAGCCATAAGGAGTCTCATTGTGGTTGCTTTTGGTTCACCCAAACCAAGTTGCTTGTATATTGCATATGGCATCAAGTTAATGCTTGCTCCCAATTCGCACAAAGCTTTAGTGAATTGGAGCATGCCAATTGTACATGGAATTGTGAATGCCCCAGGATCTTCTCTCTTAGTGATTGACTCAATTTTCATAATTGCGCTGCAACTATGAGGTACCTCAATCGTTTCATAATCCAAGCTCCTTTTCTTTGTAACCAGCTCATTCATGAATTTGGCATAGCCCAGCACTTCCAACAATGCTTCTACTAAAAGGAGGTTAATTGATAACTTCTTGAATACTGACAAATTGTTTTTGAACTTCTCGTCTTCATTCTTTTTTTTCAAACGTTGAGGAAATGGTGGAGGTATTTTGTGTAAAGGGTGTGTGATTTTCGGAGCTTGAATATATTTCTCTGCATCATCTTGTGGTTCTTTGGCAAGGTTTTGTGGAATGGGTGATTCCCGTTCCTCTATACCTTGGCTCTCTTACTGCATTCGAGGGTCCTCATCTTCCATCACATTCCCTTTTTCCATCCTGCCACTACGATTCACCACAGCCAGCCCTCTTTCATTATTCTCCATTAGTGTTCTGGAAGATAATTTAGCTGATAATAGACTTCATTGACTTTCTAGTGTTTTGATGGCATCAGCATGAGAATTCGCTTTACTATTTAGTGATGAAAAGTCATCCCTCATTCCTTTCAGCAAATCATCAGAGCCCTCAACTTTATCAAGTATGCGTGACAATAGATCATTTACCCGAGAACTACTTGCGTTCCCTTTTGATTTTGGTCTTTCACTCAATTGAGTACGGTCTTCCTCATGGTCATCTTGCTTAGCCTAATCGTGGCAGTATCTCCTTGATTCCTCACCCTTATAATGGTTCCAACCTTGATTTCCACACCGATGTTGATAGCGTGTGTGGAAACCCTCCTCATATCTTGTGGAGTTCCAGCCTTGATTCTCCCCCGGTCTTAAGTAACCAGATGGAGAACCCCCCCTCAATTCTTTTGGATTTCCAACCTTGATTCTCTCCAGGTCTCAAATAACCAGAAGGAGAACCCTCCTCAACTCGAAATACTTCATACGTCTCTTTCATGTGCTCTTGTATCACTTCCATTTGAGATAACATCTTTTTGATGTTTTCATCCCTTTCCCTTTCTTTTTCGAGTTGTTCTTGCGTTAACCTGAAGCACAGTGGAGAGACTTGGTCATCTTTTGTGTACCATGCTTGATTTACCCTAGTCATGCCATCTAGGAGAAATGATGCTACTTCAAATAATTGTAACATTATTCTTCCTTGCACCAGCTGATCAGCTATCCCTTTAACTGAATCCAGACTACAGTAAAAATATTGGAGCAATAACTCACTCGGTAATCCATGCGTTGGACATTTTTATAAAATTCTCTTAAATCGTGTCCAAGACTCGTGAATTGGTTCGCCCTCCCTTTGATTAAAACTTTGAATGTCGTCTCTTAGTTTCATCATTTTTTATGGAGGGAAGAATCTTTCATGAAAAGCCATTACCAGCCCCTCCCATGACTTGATGGAGTTCTTTGGAAGCTCGATCAACCACCTAGTGGCTTCCCCGATTAATGATAATGGAAATAAGCGCAGTCGTATACCTTCTTGTGATAGATTCTTGAATGACAGAGGTGTGCACACTTCTATGAAGCTTTGTATATGTTCATACGAGTCTTCATGCTCTAACCCTCCATATATGCCTCTTGAATGTATGAGATGGAGTGTTGTGCTAGTAACTTCAAATATTGCATTTCCGTCTGCTTATGACATGTGAATTGCATTCATCTCATCCACTTGGGCAGGGTTGGACACATTATTAATATCAATATCATCTCGATGAAAAGCATAACCTGTTGGGTTACCTGCTTGGCAACTATTTTCGTCGTTCACACTCATATGGCTATTGAAACACACAAATGCTCAAAACAAAACTGAAAATTAGGTATGTAAACTACAATTAAGAAGAACAAAATTTTTACTAATCTAAAAATTCTCAAATAACACCACTCCCCGGCAGCGGCGCCATTTTGATGCTTATCATGACCAACGACACTAACCTACGATTCGAGTGTCTACAATCATCGATAATATAGTAATCCAACCAAGGGTTGGGGTCGTGTCCCAAGGGAGTGGTTTCGAGAATTAATAGAGAAATAAAATCTAGTTCTAACTAGTCGTAGCTAAAGACATTAACGATTAAAAATATTGTAAATTAAAGGGGGACACAAAAGTGTCAAATATCAATTTGGGAGATTTGTCACAAGTATAGCAAAAACAACAAAAATAACAAGAAAATCAAGTATGGGGATGAGTTCTTGGGGTGTGACCGCAATACAAGTTGAGGTAAATAGTTGGGTATGTGCTTTCGATAGGAAATTTGTAAGATAATAGTGACTAGGCTAAGCTTTAGATGGAAATAAGTTCCCTCTCGGGAAACTTACCCCGTTTCAAATGCTTTCCTCTTGGACACCCATTTGCCGCATGAAGACCAGCATACGCCTTACCCCACTCACTCTCTCGAGCTGAGTATTAGGATATGGAACTAGGGCTCACCCTCTCGGGCTGAACCTCACATCGACCCACTCCTTAGGCCATCAGTCTAGTGGTCTTCATTTCGGGACCTACCCTCGGGCAAGCCGAAAACACATAGGTGGCTTTGTATTTGCAACTACAAACCCATTAAATTAAACCACAACCACTAGGTGAAATCACCATTTAAATACATCTAACCTATCAGCAAGCAAGACCCAACAATAATATCAACACATATTTGCTAAATCACACCCCAAGAATGGAGGTTTTTAGCCACACATCAAGAAATAACAAAATACACCTAAAATGATAGTGAAATCAAATGGGTATAAGAAATTAAACCTTGATTTAAGCAAAGGAAGAAGAATATAGAAGACTCACTTCCAACTTGGGGAAGATGAACTCTTTTCTTCAAGTTTTCCAAAATCCTCTCCAAACTTGAGAGTAAAGTCAAAAGTACTAAAACTATATTGTCTAATGATACTACTAAAACTGATACAAAAAATTCTTACAAAAATTAATACTAAGTTATAACTCTCAACGAGTATTTATAATTTTTAAAAATCTGTGCTATGGTGGATCGTTCAGCGACATTAGTCGGAATCGCCAATCAACTCGGCGATTCGCCCTTTGGTGTACTTCATCGCCGCCTTGCACCATCCTTCGGCATCATCGTGCTCTAGATCATTGGGTGACATAGTACTGCTTCGCGGAACTCCTCGGCTATGCGCTGACTGCTCCCCTTTTCCGCTAACTTAATCCTCTCCTTCAGGGCTCAGCACACTGGAACAAAAGGCGAAATGAGACCCTTCGACGATTCGCCAAGTTGCCTCGGCAATCCTCAGGCCTTTATTTTCTCGTTCTTTTCAGCCTTTTCATTCCTTTTTGCGAAGTAGTGTCCATGTTTTCCTTCAAAGTTCAAATTCCTGAAACTTAAAGGTTTTCATTAGATATTGTGATAAATAAGCATTTAAGGACACAATTTCTATTAAAATATAGCCCTAAATGAGTCCAATTTGTGGACTCATCAGTAAACGATCAAGAAAATCTTTCTTGAGATTCTTGAATTAGTTTCTTGAAATCTCTTGAAGAAAAATCATGAAAAAGATTGAAAGAATCTTGAAGGGAGTCTTCTACTTTGATTTTTCCTTAGGGTTTGAGAGAGAAGAGAATGATGGACTAAAAGATGAAAATCTGATTATTTTGAGCCTATTATTAGTCAAGAAATTCATTTAGGGTTTTCTTGGAGGTAAAAAACACAAAAACAACACTTTTAAATGTTTTCCCTTCGGCTAAATTCGTAACAGCACTGTATAGGTTACTAAAATAGTCATAACGTTTTACTCAAAAATTGGATTGAGGAGAAATTGGTGGCGTTGGAAAGTAACTTCAAATACCTTTAATTTTATAGGTTATGGCTCATGTAACTCTTTATATTATAAGAGATATGGTTGTTTGAAGTTGGCCCAAGTAGAATCTTACATAAAAACTTAATCGATAAGGAAACTTCAAAAACACTTATCAAGAAATCATCAAGAAATTAAATTGCTCTATATTTATGGATATATTCGAAAAACAAACTCATAATTGGCATGTGGGTGAACGAACCCAACACTATGGAAGCTTACATATCTCAAAGAAATAGGTTCTTGGCGAAATCTTGAATTTCTTGAACGAAGGCTTGAAACTTTGAACATTTTCTCCACTTGAATCTTCTCTCTAAAACCCTAAATGCTTTTGGGGATGAATGAAAAAAACTAATTCTAATCAGTTTAGACTCCTAAAATCTTATTAAAAACGCTTAAATCCGGTTAGGTAAGGAAAAGAACAAAATACCCATCATATTTTCGGGTAACTTTCCTTAATTGGACTGCCGGACTTCAAACAGGCATATCTCCCTCATACAAGCTCGAAATTTAGCAAACTCGGTGGAGTTGGAAAGATAATTCAAAGACCTTTCATTATCTATCTTCCAGACCACCTAACTAATCTTGTACTAAGAGTTATGATTGTTTGAAGTTGACCCAAAACTCATAACTTAAGCATAACTTGCAAAATTTCAGATTTTGCTATTTCCAATTTAGTTCTTTTTGGAACTTAAGGTGATACATCTAGTGACCTGACTTAATACTTAAGAAATTTTAAATTCCTTGGTAAAAACTTACTCACTACGAAGGATGGTTCGAGTCTTAGTTCGAAAAAATTTCTAGGGTGTTACAATACCTTTCCGTCAATAATCTTGCGGGAGCCTGTTTAGATTTTCTCTCATTCAATTGCTAGATTAAAATTCGATCCGTTTATCAAATATCATGGAGAAGATGATTTTTTTCCATTCAACAAAAAATAAACACCTGCAATAAAATAATCAAATCTCACTTAAAGTTAAATAAAATAAAATTAAAAGCAATATATAAGCTATAAAATACTATTTTATAGTGTAAAAAAAATGAGATTCTTGGCCAAAAAGATGAGCAGGCTTCACCTCGTTAATCTCTAGCTCTACTATACATATAAATTTGATCATTTATTTTGTAACAAAAATTTCTAATGCCTCTATTTATAGTACATAATATGAAATACCAAAAGTTATCATGGACATGACAATTAGTATGAATTAGGAGTTATGATTATTAAAAGCCATGAGAGTCATGGAAATAAAGACAATTAAGTTTTTATATTTAAGAATATGAACAAATGGACACATTCATTTTTGTACAATAATTTAAAAATATAGAAAAAATAGTCAAAAAAAATGAGAGAAAAAGATTAATAGAATCCTTGAGAGAGGTGTCACATCACTTTTCTTTTATATAACTTTATATTATATGTAGATTTTTTTTTAAAAAAATCACTAAAAACTTAAAAAAAAAAACAATATAACATAAAATATAAATATCATTACACCAATAATAAAATAATATGATTTAGAGTAAAAGTGGTTATTTTTTGTAAAAAATAAATAAATAACGCTCAGGCCGTTACACCCAGGACTTACGTTTTTACGCTCGGAACTTGCACCCCAAGTTCAAGGACTTACACCTTATGGATCTATGCCCTCTATTTGCGCCCCTAAGCATTTTTTATATGCTCCGCCCCGGAACTCGCCCCAAAAACATTGTACTCCATATATGAAATTTGAACAATCTTATTGATAGATGATTAATAGCCTTGAACTCGAGTTGATTTCTTAAATGGTAATTCAACTAATAGTTACACTCTTCGTCCATTTTTACTTGTCCACTATTTAAAAAATAATTGTCTAACAATATTTGTCCAGTTTGAAAAATCAAAAGAAAATTTATCTTTTTGTGTCTATTTTACCCTTGCTATTAAATATTATTCAACATCTTATACATTTTTCCAAAGCATTAAATTTAATATACTCAACGGAGAAGTGTCACGACCCAAAGTACCCCTTAGGTGTGACATGGAAAATAGCACCTCGAGGGGCCCTACACAAGATGTTTAACATAAACATGATGTAATCAACCTAAATGAAGGTAAATAAGAAGATCTCAATGATATAAAACTCAAAGTGCAAGAATGAAACATAAACGTGGAAATAGTCTAACTCACAATATGACAAAAAGCCTCTAATACATCTAAGAGTGGTTGGGACGTAACTCATACATCACATGCAATAATCGAAAGTAAAGACAATGAAAAAAATAACTTCATGGGTTTACCCCCGAACCATGAGGACTCACCAACTAGCAAAGCAAATCAATCCACCTAAGTGTGTCCGGGTGGAGGAGCGTTGGGTCCTATATTACGAAACAATATAGGCACCGACATGCATTAGTACTATGAATGTACTAAGTATGGAGAAGTATGCATAAATGTAGATATGATAGCATGAAGGCATAAAACATGTAATGCATGACCAAGTAAAATATATTGTAAAGCTTTTTAAAGCAAAGTCTTAAATATTAAAACAAGGTCTGTGCACTAGTATAAAGACATAAGAGGAAGCTTTATAGGAAAAAATCATAGTTCTTTTGTGGGATAATATTTTTGACCGACAATAGACCATGTAAGACCATGGTATCCGGTGTAACCCTCACACCGAAAAGTGGGGGTTTAACTTGCTAGTGAAAGAACTAGTATCATATCATGAATGCTATGTGAATCCACTAGCTAAGTCATTTAAGACAACCTATGGGGGCACATAGTTTGGAACTAGAGATAGCTACTAGAGACTATCCTTTTTGAGCCTTCAGCTCAAAATTCTCTTGGCGCTAAGTTAAATCACAATGAATAGATAAAGTCAATTACAAAAGCATAACATTAGGAACGGCAATAATCAACCACTATTCCAAATCATAAGATCATAAAAGAATAGCTCCTATCCATGATTTCATAAAGTAGTTCATATAGACACTTACCTTCCTACGCATCTAAATCGACACTTACCTTCCTAAGCATCTAAATCATGATTCCCCTTCAATTATGGGAAAAACCTTTCACAAATCATTGATACATAACTTGAAAAGTATCCTTAAGTCCCAATTCATCATTTCTTAAAAAATGCATAAATATCTTATCAAGTTCATAATCATAATTTCATATTTCATAAGTAGAAATCAAAGTATAAGCATGGGTCCATATGAAATCAATTATAAACCATGTATTTAAATCAAATCATGCATAATAAGGTATAAAACCAATAATTGAATCATAAATTGGACCCATGAAGATTGACATGAAACCCCATAAGAATTGGGTGAAATTGACATTAACGATTGAAGCTCTTTTGGGACTCAATGGATGAAAGGGATCCATTGGTGAATTCCTTCCTACCTTGATATCAAACCCTAGCAAAGAAAGAGAAGGAGAAGACTTTGAAGCTTGAAACCCTAGCTTTTCACCTTTGAGCTTGAGAGAGAATTGGAGAGGATGAACTTGGATGAGAATTAGGGTTTTGAGAAAATGAGAGGGTTTGGATAGTTTTAGGATTTGAAATTTAGTTATAGAACTTAGAAATATGGTTAAAACGACAGAGTATAGGCCTTAAAATATAGGAAAAGACCCAAGTACCCTTCAAAAATAACTGTCAAACACACCTACGGTTGGGTTCTACGGTCCGCTGGGCATAATACGATTCATCCTGTTAAATCATTGAACCTCGAATAGAGCTTTAAAATATGAAAAAATCCTTACGAGTCAGTCCTATGACTCTTCATTTGGTCTACGGTCTGTAGACCACACCCATAGACCTATATTTACCAAAAATCACCTCAGTCCAATCTAAGGCCAATTCCTCCTTCTTCCCTAAGATAACACATATTCTCCCATGACACCCAAAGCTTGTTTCTTGATCCAGTAGCATTAGCCCAAAAAATATTTGCAAAGAGTTTGTGTAGTTGATTAATCACGTTGGCAGGAGGATTCATGGCCGAGAGCATATATATAGGAATAGATTGTAACACATGTGTAATCAAGGTATATCTTCCGCCAAATGACAATAATTTATGTTGCCATAGGATTAACCTTTTCATCACCTTCTTGATTAATTCTTCAAAATGATTTTTATTCTTCCAACCATAAAAAACAGGGCAGCCCAAATATACAAAAGGAAATAAACCTTGTATGATACCTGTAATCTTCTTAATGCGATTGCATACCCTTATTGGTGTCTTCTCATGAAGATACAATAGGCTTTTTACTAGATTAATCATATGTCCAGACATCAGTTTATTTTCTCTAAGCACCTGCATCATCATCTTCATTAATCTACCATGCCCTGAGTAAAACAATATAGTATTGTCAGCATATGTGAGATGATTTATCCTAGGACTCCACTTAGGCATTCCATAGCCTATAAAATCTTGTTCATCAAACAAATTATTCAATTTTCTTGCCAAAACTTCCGCAGCAATGATGAATAATGTGGGTGACAGTGGATCCCCTTGCTTGAGTCCTCTGGATGATTGAAAGAAGCCATATGATTGTCCATTCATTAGGACGAAATACCAATTATTGCTTATTAGTCGCACTATCATATCTATTATTCTCTCTAAAACCCCAAAACTTCTTCACACCCTTACCAGAGATTTTCACGACACCCTATCATACGCCTTTGTCATATCCAACTTCAATACCACTACATTGTTCATCTTATTTCTTCTGTTAATATCTCTGATTATCTCATGTGCAAGTAATACATTCTCCGTAATACTCCTCCCTTTCACGAAACCTGATTGGTTGGGGAAAATAATTCTCGGTAGCGCCATTAACATTCTTTCATGCAACAATCTCAAAATGATATTGTTAGTAAATGTACTTAGACTGATAGGTCTTATGTCTCCAAAGGTCTTAACCTCTTCTTTCTTAGGAATGAGTACCAGGTTAGTATGGGTCACATACCTAGGTAACTCATGCCTACAAAAGAATGCATTCACCATATTTGTGATGTCTTTTCCAATTATTTCCCAAACATGATTGGTATAAGTTTCCCGAGAACCCATCTTGCCCACTAGCTCTGTCTCCGTTTAGTGAGAAAACCACATGTTTCACCTCCTTTTTGGTTAGCATTTTCCCCATTTCCTCATTCTCTCCTTCAGTGATCAATGTCAGTATGCAATCTAGCACCTCCAAATTATACTTCTCTGAAGTCTCCATGAACTGCTCCTTAAACACATTAACAGCTTCCTCACCAATATTCTGAGGATTGTTTAGTATATCTCCATGTCTTTTCTGAATTTCTTAAACTTGTAGCTTCCTTCTCTTTCCTTAGACATATGCATGGAAAAAATTTATGTTCCTATCCCCAATCTAAACCATTTCATCCCTGCTTTTTGCCTCCAATATTCTTCTTATATATGATGATATCTTTTCAATTCTACCTCCGCTTTACTAAGTATACACTTGTTTTCTTCAGTGGGTGAGATTTCCAACTGTATTTCCTTTGCTTTCACGAAGTCCTCCAGTGTGACGGTTTTTTGAAAAAAATCCCCAAATGTATTCTTACTCCACTGTGATAAGATTTTATTTATCTTCTTTAATTTGGAGTGAACAATAAATAAAATCTCTTCTGCCTAGCCTTCCTCCACCACCTTCATAAAATCTTTGTGCTTGGTCCAGAAATTCAAGAACCTAAATGGCTTAACCACATGTTCATGTGAGTCATTACAAATTACATGTAATGGGGCATGGTCAGATCCTTGCCTAATTAAATGATGCACTTCACTATTAGGGAGTAGCTGCATGAATTCATTATTCGTCAAAACTCTATCTAGTCTCATGAATATACAATCATTTTCGATTCTCTCATTCCACCAAGTGTAACAGCTTCCAACAAATTTTAGTTCATTCAATAAAAAAACGTTGATACAGTGGGCAAAATCTATTGTCTCTTGTTGGGATACAGGTAGGCCGCCAGATTTTCAGACTCATCCACTACAGTATTGAAATCGCCACCTGCCATCCAAGGACTATTAGATTGGTTCGCAATGTTCTCTAAATCTTCCCATAGTTCAAGTCGTTCTAGGGCGCTACACCTTGCATACACCATTGTTACCTAACATTCGTCTCGTCCTCTTAATTGGAACCGAATTGTTAATTGTTGTACATAGTCTGATGAACCTATCTCCACCTAATCATCTTCCCAGAAGACTGAGATTTTTACTGAAATATTCACTCTTGCATTAGCAAGACCCAATTTCTGCCTATACACTTCAATCTCAAATGGGCTTTGAAAAGGTTCTAATAAAGTTATGTAAGAATAACGATGCCTTTTATGTAGGTCTATTAAACACTCAAAAGACTTTTGAGTTCTCACAAACCTAATATTCCAGAAAATGGCTAAGTAATCATTAATCTGATGTACAAAAGGACCCCTTTTACTCATTGTATTTATTTGAGATTGAGTCTGAATATGCTTTGCATTCCTCTTGCTTTTGGACTTCAGGTTATCAATCTACCTTGGGGATAAATCACCATTCTTGCTCACATTCTACATTAACATCTATGTTTTCATCCTCCTCCGAGTTTTGTTTATCATTGCTTTATTTGTTTGACATAGTGTTTATCATGTTGGCTTCCTTCTCTTCTGTTTCACCTATCAATTCCTCTGCCTCAGGTGATTTTTTCTCCTAATTTAGCTCAAGCATTGCTGCATTACTACCCCTTTCATCTACGTCCGCCAGACTCTGTTCTATTCCTTTTTCAAGGGTGCTATCCATTTGCCTCAAATCGACCAGACCTTTCTTATCGACCTTATTTATTGAGCTCGGTGCATCCTTGTTATATAATTCATTTGATTGTCCCCCATTGCTTCCTTCAGGTTGATCATCTACTTGAATGCCTTGTTGTTCTCCATCAATATTTGTGTTTTGCTCTCCTTTGTTTTGTCTTATCACCTCATTCTTCTGAGTTGGTTGTTCCTCTTCTATCATATTATCAAGTACACCAAATTTGTTTCCTGTTGTTGCCCCTTGTTCTTTCGGTTGTGACTTAGGAATCCATTGTTGTTCTACCCTTCCCTTATATGGTTGTCTTCCCCTTTTGATATATTTTTTTCCTTTCTGCTCCTGAAAAACCTCATCCCCCTCTTTTACTCCATCGTCAATTGAAGCTCCCTCTCCCCTTCGTTTTATTTCTTTTGTAGTGCCACCTTCTGCACCTTTGTCCTTCCTCTCATCTAATTGTCATTCGACTTTTGCCTCTTCCTTCGGGTACAATTCTGAATGAATGATAAAACATTCATTTTTCATTATGACCTTGAAGCTTACATGTCTTGCATTACTTAGGCATATAGTCATATTTGATATGTATCCATCGTTCCTTTACTTCCCCTGATTTCATCCTCACACCAATGTTGATTCTTTTTGGAAATTCCCCAAGTAAATATACTTTCACTTTGACCCTTGCACATCTTGATCTAGTCTTATTTTGAGTAGCTAGGTCCACCTGCAAGGGTTTCCCAACTGTTGCCACCAACGAGAACACTGCTTCCTGCCCAAAGAAATTTGGGGGCAATGTTGGAAAAGAGATCCAAGCAATTGATTTTGATGTCTCCTCTGCCGGATCGAAGCATGGATCCCATTTGAATGTGTGCATTGGATAAGACCAATAATTATGTGTGATGTAGAATTGGGGCTTAGACAATAAGTTCACATAATCATCCAGTCTTGTTGCCCTAATCAGTATATGCCTATTACTCAGCAGCCTAATGTTCACCTCCACTTTTAGATCACATTGTTTCGGAATGAGTCGTCGTAGATCCTGAATATCAGGCCATCCTTAGGAAAAGTTTCCTATCACCGCATCCTCATTGATAATCATCTGATTCACCTCCTCTTCTTCCTACACTATTCTCAGCTACCCATGTAGATAAGTTATTTGTTTCAAAGGTATAACATTGTATTGAAGGGGAGGATGAGGTTTAATAACACTACATAGGTCATTTTCAGAGGTTCCTCCATTAACAATGGTGTTGTTGGTCCAGCCCCCACCGGTGGAGGCTGGCCAACAGCCAGCATGGCTATATCTCCAGCAATAGGGTGAATTAGGGTTTGACAGCAAGGTTTCTAAAGAGCGTTTCTCGATTATTGTTTTAGTGAAAATTTAAAATTTAACAATTGCCAAGTGACTTTTAATTAGCTTGCCACTTGATTTAACCATATTGCAAACTACTCTCCTTTATTAGATATATATAGATTTTCAATAGATATTATCTATGTAGAAT
>JAJOOR010010913.1:0-36604 GCA_036250505.1 Solanum acaule
AATTTAATACAATTTAATTTAAATATTAATTTGTACTATTTTAATAAAATAAAAAAAAAATATATATATATATAATTTAATATTTAAATTAAATTATATTAAATTAGATATTTTAGTTAGGAATTAATATAAGGAAGTGCAAGCATCATTATCATTTTTATTAAAATGATAGAATTTAATATAGCTAGGAATTAATCTAAGGAAGTGCAAAAGTCATTAACATTTTTATTAAAATAATACAATTTAATATTTAAATTAAATAATTAATTTTTTTATTACATTTTAATTTATAGTAGGGGTAAAATCATAATTCAACTTTTGACTTCTTTTGTTCCCACTTATAATAATATATGATAATAGGTGAAATGGTCTAACAGACTCTAATAATTTGATCGAATTGTAAACTGGTTTTTATACTTACGACTTTGTCAACTCAATACTTAAACTTGATGAAACACAATATTTTAAAGGTCATTTTACATCAATAATATAATATAATACATTAATTACGAATTATGGTATAATATGTACTTTTACTGAAAGTAGCATTAGTTTTGTTACCAGAAATAGCAAAACACTTTTGCTCTTTATATTATCTTTTCCATTAATACATTTTCTTTTTCTTTTTCTCTTTTCTTCCATCATTTTCTCTCTCTTTCATTCTTGTCTTTTCGTCGCTCATTTTTTCTCTTTTTTTTTTCTTTTTTTTACGTCATTTTCTTTCTCTTTTTATTTTCTCCACATTTTTCTCTTTCTTTTATTCTTGTCTTTTCGTCAATCATTTTTTTCTCACTCTTTTTTTTTTAATTTCAATTATTTTAATGTTTAAGGATGTTTTGAAGATTAGCATTTTATTTTAAAAAAAATATGGACATCATTAATAAAATAAATAAATAAAAACTATACTTGTACTACATTTTGAATTCAATACATTATATATATTATATACATTTTTCAATGTACATTGTGAATATATAACTAAAATATTTATAATACAATAATATATTTTAACACCGCTAATAAGAGAAAATAGTAACAATTGTAATACATTTGAATTCAATAAATAATACATATTATAGGCATATTTCAAAGCACGTGTTGAATATATAACTAAAACATTTTTAATGCAATAACATATTTTAGTACCGTTACTAAGAGAATAAATAAACAACAGTTATAATACATTTTGAATTCAATATATTATTAGGCATGTTTCAATGCATGTGGTAAATATATAACTAAAACATTTTTAATACAAATATATTATTAGTATTATATGTGAATTTCAAACATTCCGATACTATTTTAATTAGTTTACATTGTTAGAAATGTATTATATTTGTTCTGGAATAATAACTATTGAATTTATAGTAATGTATAATATCGAATTCGAATTGTATTATAACTATCGTTTATATTTATACAATTTTAATACAATTTTATTACAGATTTTTCAGAGATTCACACCTTCTTTTTCGGTAAATCACCACCACTAGACCACCGATTGTTTATATTTAATATAGTTTTGATATAGTTTTAATACAATTTTTCTGAACTTCACCTAATATACAGTTTAAATATACATTTATATCAAATAGTTATTAAAGCTAAAATTATGTCATATATGGTAATAAAAATAAAGTAACACTTAAAAGCATAATTAATTAAATAAAATATATTATTTATGTAAAAAATTCTATTTTAAACACCTCTGACCATTGACCAAATTTATGTGACAGTAAAAATGTTGACTTGGAAAAATGTGTAATGTACACGCTGATTAAGAGCGTGAATTGATACATTTAATTAAAAATACACATAATTAGGAAAAAGGTATTAAAAAGAGAAAAATAAAAATACCCCCTTCTTCATCCCATTTTCTATTAAAAAATAAAATAAAAAATAGGTCAGCCGCCACTCATAGATTTCCACCATTCTTATTGTTATCTCACTTCATTTTAAAAGAAAGGAAAAAGGCATAGATTCCCCTCGTACTTGTCCCAAGAAGTCACTTACACGTTTAAACTATCTCAGTGACTTATTACACACATTTACTACTCAAAAGTGAATTTATTACCACCCTGAGACGTGTAACACCACTCTCACATTATGTGGTGTATTACACTCGCTGACACATCATCGCTACATTAGCGCCATATCATAAGTTATAAATTTTGTTTTCTTTTCTTTATCAACTTTCTTTTGTTAGCTATATTTTAGTCTAATTAATTTCTAATTAATTATTTTAATTCTCTAATAATTATATCTTCTTCATCACTAAATCCCACTCATTTCAATTCTCATTTCATCAAAAAATCATAGCTTGCCACCTTCACTATTGATTTTGTTCTTCACCACTACTATATCACCTTCAATTTTTCTTCTTCTTTGTCACCCAACACCAAATATCACCACCGCCATTATTAATATCGATTTTTTCTTCTTCACAATCTTTAATTACTTCTTTTAATTTTTTTCATCCACCGTCCATTACCACCAAGCCCATAAAACTGCTATCACCACCAAACCCAAAAATTGGTTAACAACCAAAATTTCTTTAACAAAGTCAAAAAATGAAAAAGATAGAAACAATCAACCGAAATATTTCTAGATAAAATACAATTATTCACTAACAAATCTATGAGAATTAACCTAATTACGAATAAAAAAAATATTGTGATAAAAAAAAAAAGAAGTGTGATGAAAATAAAGAATGAAGAAGAAGAGGACAATGGGTGGGGTGTGAAGAAGAAGAAGTGTGGGTGAAACTGACGCTCCTACTTTTTATCTTACTTTAATATCAAACTGACGCTCCTATTTTTTATTTTTGTTTTATTTTTTACCACGTTAGTTTTAGGGGGTAAGAAAATTCATTTTTGTGTAGTATATGTGTGTAATATGTCACTATGATAATTTAAGCGTGTAACTGATTTTGCTAGACAAGTTTAAAGGGAAATTTATGTCTTTTCCCTAAAAGAAATTACCCATTGATATCCTTTAAATATCCCAAAACAAACATACAAATTAGAAAGAAGAAGAATAAAATTTCTCTCATTTAAAGCTCAAATTAGAAATGAGTTATATGAAATAAAACAATCGATGTTCGAATCCTTCTTTTTGTTTGAATGGTTCTCTAGGCTGATTTATTTGTGTTCGAATAAAAAATGAATTACATGACTTGAGATTCTACTTTAAAGATTCAAATTGAAAACTTCTCTCTAAAATCGAAAGCTCAAATCACAAGACTATGTTGGCTGAATAAGGAATTATGATAACTCGACTTCAGATCAGGACGATTGTGTTAAAGAATTTGGTGTTGGACTTGTTGCTTGAGTTGTTACAGGAAGATGACAAGAATGTGTTGATTGTAGTAGCTAATGAATCGTTCTAGCGCTAGTCTGTTTACTCTATTCCAGTTCTTTGTCAAAGATCGAAGAGAAAACTGTTACCGTATATATCAAAACTTGAATCATAACTCGTGAACTATAAGAAAATTGTGAAACCAAAAACCTAACTCATAACCATTATTCATACTTACGGTCCACTGCATAAAATATTTAGACCAAACTCTCAATTAATTTCATGATTTAATTAAAGATTAATTTTCCATAATTACACAATGATTGGATCTCAAGTCTAAAACAGTATAGCAAAGTTAGATAATTAATTAGTTTGTAATTCAATTTTCTCTCGTTTCCCGTTCCCCACTATTATTATAATAACATGAATAATATAAATAATCATATTATGATATCTATGCCTATTAAATTATGTTAATGTATTTGTTAACTCTTACTTGAATGTGAAGAACCGTTCCACCGCCGGCCGCCGCTCTACGCAGGTAAGTTTCTTCCTTTCCTTTATTTTCTTTTCTAAATTAATTATGTATTAAAAGTAATAATTCCTACCAACCTATTTTAATATTTCAGATTTGACCCATTATTATTAAAATTACTAAATTACCCATAATTAATTAATTATAGTTAAATGACTATTCAAAATTATCAAAAATGATCTTTCGGGTCCGGGTCATTACAAAAAAAGCATTGTTTTAAATATTATTTATTTATTAATATTTATTTTTTTATGTGTCGTAAAAAAATGATGTGGATTTCACGTGTATTTGGCTGTATTACACGTACCCTGATCAAATGAGAAAAGAGTTTTAATATTGTGTTTTATTGAGTTTAAGTTTTTAGTTGACAAAATTATAAGTTGAAGGGTCCAGTTTACAATTCGACCCAAGTATAAAGTCCTATCATACCATTTCGCCTATCATTTATAATAACATTCACAACCATCACTATTCTTTATTTTTATGATTATATATTTTTCCATTAAAAAATTACACTATATAAATATAATTTTTATTTATGAATATATTATACGTTGAATTTATTTGACTAATTATTATGTTTATTTATATTTTGATTTCTCTAAAAATGTTCACTACACAATTGAATTACATATCTATCTATATATAATAGGAGAGGAAAAAGTGACACATGTCAACACCACAAAAAAAACATTAAAAATAATTAATTAAAAATCTTTATTTAAAATCAATCTGAATTACTTATTCAGTTCTTCATTTTTTTTAAACATTTTATATTTATCCTTTCTATTTTCTATTTCTTTTTTTAATTTAGCTTTTACATTATTCAAAATTTGAAGATTTAACTTATCTTGAAAATAAAAATTGAAATTGAAAATTAATACTAATAGAAAGATAATTGTTTATATATTTTTACGTATTGGACTCTTTTAAATTTTTTTAGAAATGACCATTATTTACTCTCTTTTTTCCTTTCAAAATTGAAAACTATTTTTAAACGTTTTAATAGATAAATAAAAAATAACAAAAGCAGAACAATTTTTTGGTTCCATCACATTTGAATAATATTTTGGAACTTCCAAACAGTTATGTAGAATTTGAAAGTAATGGATAGACACAATTTGTCAACCATTTCAAACTTTCAGTTAAATAATTTCAAATCGACAAAACTATTAATGCTATTTTTATAGCAATATTCGAATAATATTTTACTCTTGGCTAACTCTTTATATGTTTGTTGCTTTGTTTGTTTTGTGTATTTATTGCTATGCAGGGGACAAACAAGAGGCATCAGAGAGTACTCCCCTTTTAGAACATGATATCTAACCTAAGGAGATGAAACCACTAAAGAAAAGCAAAGAAGATTGTAAACAATCTTCATCTTTTCTATGCATGGTAAGTTGGACAGAAACTGATGCTAAATATTTTGATAATTGCATGATGATTAATTTATGGGTGAATAAAGCACTATCATTGTTGGACTATTTTTTTTCCCTCGCAAGAATGTTCTTATAAATCTCGGAAATGAACCTTCATTAGGTATATGAATGTTCATATCATTCTCTACTATTGTGATTAGGGCCTCGGCCAAGCTTAACTTATTAACATGAAATTAAATACAGTGAAATTATCCGGATACCAAACAACGAGTAGAAAAGCCCTATTATCGAATTTTGCCTCTCTATAAAGGTTTGAATGGATGTTTAAAACGAAGTAGTAATAATGCATCTGTACAGATTATTCATGATTAATATTTTTTAATTTGTCAAAGCTTTTTCTTTTAACTTCTTTTTGTGTTTTGTCAAATTGATGAAATGATCAAATGGATGGAAGACAGAGAATTTTTTCATTATGAAAACTTATCAAATCTATATGAATCATTGTGGTTTGTATCCATTATCATACATCAATACATAAGTTGAAAACATGTAATTAAATAAACCAAATTCATAAAAAGAAGACAACGACTTTACCTATTGGCTTTGTTTTAACTCTCTTAGATTTTTTTCCAATAGAGGAACTGTTGCTGAGTTCCTCAAATTGAATGTTGCAATCACTTTTTTATTATACGCAATGACTTGAAATGTCGATTTATCAATGAGAAAAAATAGCAAAACGTCACCTAGCTCCAGTTGGTGATGCACCACAAATTGTGTCCACTCTCCTTCACATATGCATTAATTTGATATTTTTCACTATATTTGCTTCCCACGATTTTAGTCTTGGCCAACATGTTCTTGTTTTCTTTGATGAAAAAAGGCGAAATTTGCTATAAATTATAGTTAACAAATCAAATTCCTCAAGTTTATTTGATAAAATGAAAAAGTAAAGAATAAAAGTAGAAAACTTACAATTTCATCCGTAAAACATTGCCTAAATAAAAGTTTGTAAAATGATGGATGCTTGTTGGGATCCACTTGCATTTTTGAGAATGAATGTTGTTGACGATACTAGTCAAACAAATTTTTATTTTTATTCTAAAAAGAAAGGGTTAATAACCACATTCAGTAGTGCAGATTAGATCAAATTAGAAAACATACATGCTACATATCAAATGAATGGCCCTATATATATATATGATAAACCAAATTCATAAAAAGAAGACAACGACATTACCTATTGGCTTTGTTTTAACTCTCTTAGATTTTCTTCCAATAGAGGAACTGCTGAGTTCCTCAAATTGAATGTTGCTATCACTTTTTTATTATACTCAAGGACTTGAAATGTCGATTTATCAATGAGAAAAAATAGCAAAATGTCACCTAGCTCCAGTTGGTGAAGCACCACAAATTGTGTCCACTCTCCTTCACATATGAAGTAATTTGACTTTTTTCTCACTATATTTGCTTCCCATGATTTTAGTCCTGGCCAACATGTTCTTGTTTTCTTTGATGCAAAAAGGCAACATTTGCTATAAATTATAGTTAACAAATCAAATCCCTCAATTTTATTCGACAAAATGAAAAAATAAAGAATAAAGGTAGAAAACTTACAATTTCATCCGTAAAACATTGCCTAACTAAAAGTTTGTAAAATGATAGATGCTTGTTGGGATCTACTTGCATTTTTGAGAATGAATGTTGTTGAAGATAGTAGTCAAACAAATTTTTATTTTTATTCTAAAAAGAAAGGGTTAAATAACCACATTCATTAGTGCAAATTAGATCAAATTAGCAAACATGCATGCTACATATCAATTGGATGGACCCCATATATATATGTATATGATAAACCAAATTCATAAAAAGAAGACAACGACATTACCTATTGGCTTTGTTTTAACTCTCTTAGATTTTCTTCCAATAAACGAACTGCTGCTGAGTTCCTCAAATTGAATGTTGCTATCACTTTTTTATTATACGCAAGGACTTGAAATGTCGATTTATCAATGAGAAAAAATAGCAAAACGTCACTAGCTCCAGTTGGTGATGCACCACAAATTGTGTCCACTCTCCTTCACATATGAAGTAATTTGACCTTTTTCTCACTATATCTGCTTCCCACGATTTTAGTCTTGGCCAACATGTTCTTGTTTTCTTTGATGAAAAAAAGTGACATGTGCTATAAATTATAGTTAACAAATCAAATTCCTCAAGTTTATTCGACAAAATGAAAAAGTAAAGAATAAAGGTAGAAAACTTACAATTTCATCCGTAAAACATTGCCTAACTAAAAGTTTGTAAAATGATGGATGCTTGTTGGGATCTACTTGCATTTTTGAGAATGAATGTTGTTGAAGATAGTAGTCAAACAATTTTTTATTTTTATTCTAAAAGGAAATGGTTAAATAACCACATTTAGTAGTGCAGATTAGATCAAATTAGCAAACATGCATGCTACATATCGAATGGATGGACCCTATATATATATATATATATATATATATATATATATAAATTAAATATAATGTAAGACAATAGTTGTATAAAAAAAAACTTGAATAAAGTCTTTAAATTTATTCAAATAAAATTAAATTGTAGGAATTTGTGTTACAATTTATAAATATTAGAAGAGTAACTAATTTACACATTCACTTTCTAGGAAGGGTTTTGTTTGATGAAATTAAATACGGTGAAATTATCTGGATACGAAACAACGAGTAGAAAAGCTCTATTATCGAATTTTGCCTCTCTATAAAGGTTTGAATGGATGTTTAAAACGAAGTAGTAATAATGCATCTGTACAAATTATTCATGATGAATATATTTTAATTTGTCAAAGCTTTTTATTTTAACTTCTTTTTGTGTTTTGTTGAATTGATGAAATGATCAAATGGATGGAAGACGGAGAATTATTTCATTATGAAAACTTATCAAATCTATATGAATCATTGTGGTTTGTATCCATTATAATACATCAATACATAAGCTGAAAACATGTACTTAAATAAACAAAATTCATTAAAAGAAGACAACAACATTACCTATTGGCTTTGTTTTAACTCTCTTAGATTTTTTTCCAATAGAGGAACTGCTGCTGAGTTCCTCAAATTGAATGTTGCTATCACTTTTTTATTATACCCAAGGACTTGAAATGTCGATTTATCAATGAGAAAAAAATAGCAAAACATCACGTAGCTCCAGTTGGTGATGCACCACAAATTGTGTCCACTCTCATTCACATATGAAGTAATTTGACCTTTTTCTCGCTATATTTGCTTCCCACGATTTTAGTCTTGGCCAACATGTTCGTATTTTCTTTGATGAAAAAAGGCAAAATTTGCTATAAATTATAGTTAACAAATCATATCCCTCAAGTTTATTCGAAAAAATGAAAAAGTAAAGAATAAAAGTAGAAAACTTACAATTTCATCCGTAAAACATTGCCTAAATAAAAGTTTGTAAAATGATGGATGCTTGTTGGGATCCACTTGCATTTTTGAGAATGAATGTTGTTGAAGATAGTAGTCAAACAAATTTTTATTTTTATTCTAAAAAGAAATGGTTAAATAACCACATTCAAATTAGATCAAATTAGCAAACATGCATGCTACATATCAAATGGATGGACCCTATATATATATATATATATATATATATATATATATAATGTAAGACAATAGTTCTTATTTTTATGTAAAGGATCTAGTAGGTTGGGTAGCTTTTGCTTGTATAAAAAAACTTGAATAAAGTCTTTAAATTTATTCAAATAAAATTCAATTGTAGGAATTTGTGTTACAATTTGTAAATATTAGAAGAATAACTTATTTACGCAACCACTTTCTAGGAAGGATTTTTTTTGAACTAGTTCTCGTATACAATACTAATTTTACGATGTGAAATAGGACCATGACGACTCCTACTATAAGCCCCCACCACCAATAGACAAGCCAAAAAAGAAGAAGAAGATGATAATAGAAGACAATAAATAAGTTAAAAGTAAGAACAGAAGTAGGAATGAAGATACATAATGGGACCATACTATAGAAATATAAATACGATACATAATATACAAAACGTGCCCGAAAGTGATTGAGAAAGATCAACTATACACAAGAATCAATCTTAGAACCTGGAATCAATTGTATAAGAGCATCTAAGTACAGAAAGAATATATAGAAAAGTTTGTCCAACCAAAATACAAAATACATAGACAAATACAAAAGAAGAAAAGGCAACAAGTCTCTGAATGCCAAGAGCTCACCACAATCTGAGTTTGCGACAGCTACTGGAGATCTAACACTCACTTGGGGAGGCTCATACTAGGAGCCTGTAACACCCCAGATTCGAAAGAGGGAATATAACAGCTTTTCAGGACTTACATGTGCCATCCAAGTGGGCCCAACTATGGGCCGCGGGTCGAGCCACGAGCCGTAGAAGGAGAGATCTTGAATTTTATGTGCTTGATTGGGTTTACTTGAAAATCTCACCCATGAAGGGTGTATTGAGGTTTGGTAAGAAAGAGAAGCTTAGTCCCTGATTTGTAGGCCCATATTAAATTTTGAGGCGTGTGGGTAAGGTTGCTTATGAGTTAGATTTTCCAAATGAGTTGGCAACCGTGCATCATGTTTTCCATGTCTCTATGCTTAAGAAGTGTGTTGGAGATCCGACATCCATAGTTTCCCTTGAAGGGTTGGGAGTTGATGAGAGCCTTTCATATGAGGAAGTTCCGGTTGATATTTTGGACTGACAAGTTAAGAAATTGAGAAATAAGGAAATAGCTTCCGTGAAGGTTTTATGGAGAAATCAACTAGTTGAGGGTGATATTTGGGAGGCCGAGGCCGATATGAAGTCCCGGTATCCTCATCTTTTTCCCTATACTCCTACTCTAGCTTGAGGTAATGAATTTCATCTTGGTTTGTTCTATGATTAGGAGTTATGTGTGTTTTCATGATTTTCTTATATGCATGTTCATGAAAAAGCTAAAGTTTTGAAAGAAATGACTTATGTGAATTATTCCCTCATGTTATTGTGCATTAAGTATGAGTTGCCTATAGACTTCATGAGATAAATAGTTGAACATGCCTTGACTTGGAGTGGAGATTTCCTCCTTGAGTATGTGCTTTGAGTATTGATTGCATATAGGCTCCATGAGATTGTGCTGAGCATGCTTTTAAGTTTGGAGATGATAGTTCCTCCTTGAAGTAAGAAATCTGAAATTTCGTGCATATTGGGTTGTTAGATGTAGTCCCTACTTCCTTATAGTGCATTGAGTATGTTTGGCTTGGAGTCAATATTTCCTCCTTAGTTGTGTGCATTTTGATGAGTTGCATGCGTGATGGGTTGCTAGTCTTGAGTCTTTTGTTTGAAAAACGTGCTTAGAATCTCATTCAAGGATGAATGATCCCAAGGGGGAGATAATGTAACATCCCAGATTCGAAAGAGGGAATATAGCAGCTTTCAGGACTTACAAGTGCCATCCGTGAGGGCCCAACTACGGGCCATGGGTCGAGCCACGAGCTGTAGGTGGGGCCATGGAGAGGGCCACCTAAATTAGTCCAGGCATGGACCACGACGGGACCTACAGACCGTAGGTTGGTCCATGCCCTGTGGTCCAACAACCGTCATTTGCCCTAAAAGTCTTTATACTTAGTGACGATTGACCAAGACGGATTGTGGGTCAGTCCACGGCCCGTCAGTTGAGGTCTCGTGGTTCGTGACTGGACGATTATTTTAGGGACTTAAGGGTATTTTCCGGTTTTAATTAAATCAATGTGGTGTCGTTTTACCTAAGTCTAGGACACTTATATAAGTATTTTTAACCCCCAAAATCCCCCATTCAAATCATTCTCTCAAATCCCAAAGGAAAACCCAAACTCTCTCTCAAATATTCTCTCTCTAGACGGTAGAAGATGAAGGAAGAGATTGAAGCTAGGTCAAGATCAAGTCTCCCAATCTTCAAGCTTTTGTGGGCTTTGTGACTAAGGTATGATGGCTTTTCATCCATGGGATCCTTCCTCCCATGGAGTCCCCTAGAATTCCCTAATTGTGAAGTCTAAATCCCCAATTCTAGTTAGGGTCTTTTCCAATGTTGTGGGTTATGATGAATGTTGATCTAATTGAGTGGATTATGATTGTTTATGATTGGATTGATAGGATTACATGTTTTTAGGATGAAATTTCATGTACCCATGCCTATCCGATGATTCTAACCTAGAATTGATATAATTGGGTTGATGCCATGAAGGGAAACTTTATGGGTTTAGATATCTCCTTATAAGATTGATGAAATATGATGTTAAATGCTTGAGATTAGAGCTTTGATGATGATCATGAGATGTAGTGCTTTGAGAGTAAAGCCTAGATTATGAATTGTTGATTGTTGATTGTTGATGTTGAAGTGTGGAAGGGATACTTCCCACAATGAATTGCTAAGCATGATTGTATAAATGGGAATGGTTTACTCACATGAATGATTCTAGGTTGAAAGGATTGCTCACCTAAAATGAATCTAGACTAAAAGACTATGTAATTGATGAGGCTAGAGGCGACTACCCTTGGCCTCCATATGAGAAGGATATGAGGTGATTTCCCATATTCCTTAGAGTTGAACAAGAGGTGATTCCCCACGTTCCTATTATGATGAATGGACATGGAGGCGAGTACCCATGATCCTTATGAAATGATGTGGAGGCGAGTACCCGTGTCATATGATGTGATTGTGGAGGTGAGTACCCATGATCTTAAAGTAAGTAAGGCAAGAGGCGAATCCCCATTAGCCTTTGTAGGTTAGGCAAAGAGGTGAATCCCCATGTCTTCAAAAGTAAGTATGAATAATGCGATTATGTTATGAAGATGATTAGCTTGGAGTGTTGCTTGATATGCCTTCCATGATGTAAGCATGACTAGAAGCGGATGACCCAAGTCTTGAGTAAGGTTAAGTAGAGGTTGCTTGACAAGTATTCCTCCTTTATTATGATGATGATTTATATGCTTGATTAGGCTTATGGTTTATATTGACTAACCATTATGTTTATGTTGTTTATGCTAGCCATCATATTTAGTACATCTTTGTACTAACATATACTCTTGCCTACATTTCTTATCAAAATGTAGGGTCCGACAACATTGATTCTCACACTCATGGCTAGGTTCATAGTTGATCAAGGAGTGAAGATTTGGTGAGTCCTCATAGCATTCGAGGATTTGATGACCACTTTCCCTTATGTCTTTATTTTATGTTGGACTATTGTATGGGCTGTGTCCCAAGATTTATTCATGTTGTTTAGATGGTTTGAGACAATTGTATTAGACTTCCGCTCGTTTTATGAAAGACTGATTGTATTGAAATGTTTTATATTTTTGCACCATTTTTTGTTACTTTATGTTATGGTATGCTAAGTAGCTTGTATGAGAACTCTCAGGGTCTTCTTGTACGCCTTGTCACATCTAGGGGGTACTCCTGGGTCATGACAAACTTGGTAATTAGAGCATAAGGTTTAGAATGGTTTTAGGATGTCTCAAGCCACGTCTAGTAAAGTCTTGTTCATAAGTGTGAAGCGCGCCACATTTATGAATGAAAGGCAACTAGATTTTTAGGAAACTTCACTTCTTCATTTCTCTAAGTCATGACATGGAGTTTAACTCTATAAAGTCTTTCTCCTAATCCTTACCCGATGGTTTTCAGGATATGACTACTAGAATGGCTAATGCTATAAGGTGGGACAAAAAGTTCCTCCTCATGCTCCTCCTGAAGCTCCGATTGATCCTTTGGCTGACAATGTGACAAATGTGAAGTTTAGGTCAGCTTTTCAAGTGTTGGCTCAAGCTGTGATGGCCCAAGCCAATAGGCAGGTGGTAACCCCCGTGAACCCAAATGTGGGTACGATGGCGACAAGAGTGAGGGACTTTACAAGGATGAACCCTCCAGAATTTTATCGCTCCAAAGTTGAGGAAGATCCTTAAAAGCTTATCGACGAGGTCTATAAGATACTTGCTATCATGGGAGTGACTCCGGTAGAGAGGTCGTAATTAGCCGCTTACCAACTCAAAGAAGTTGCTCAGATTTGGTTCAATCAATGGAAAGAGGCAAGGCCGGAAGGAGTGGTCCCATAGAGTGGGAAAGGTTCAAAAGTGCTTTTCTTGATCGATTTTTCCCTCTTGAGATGAGAGAGGCCAAGGTGCTCGAGTTCATTAACCTTCGGCAAGGAAATATGAGTGTGAGGGAGTATGCCTTGAGACTTAATTGTCCAAATATGCCCCCTCTATTGTAGCGGATCGTAGGACTAAGATGAGTAAGTTTGTGTCAGGTGTGTCCGACATGGTAGTCAAAGAGTGCCGCACCGCTATGCTCGTCCATGACATGGACATTTCTCATCTTATGGTGCATGCCCAACAGATTGAAGAGGAAAATCTTAAGGAAAGATCTAGGGAAGCAAAGAGGGCAAGAACGGATGATGGTAACTTTTCACATTCTAGGTCCGGTGGATGGGGTCATTCAATGTTTCGGCAAAATTTCTCCGGGCAAGGTTCTTCTAATGCTCCTCCAAGGTCTAGCAATGAAAGAGTGTCTAACCCTAAACCTCAAGGAGATGGTAGTAGATCCTCGATGCCTACTTGTGCTAAGTGTGGAAGAAATCATGAGGGTAAGTGTCTAGCGGGTTCTAATGCTTGCTTCGGGTGTGGAAAGACGGATCACAAGATAAGGAATTGTCCTTCGGTTGCTAAGAATGAGGAAGATACTTGTCTTAGGGCTCAACCGTACCCTTCATCCGGTCGAAGTGGTTCGGGTGCAAGTTCTCCTAAGCAGAACCGATTCTATGCTCTCCAAACTAGAGGTGATCAAAAGAGTTCCCCGAGTGTGGTGACTGGTATGTTAAAAGTTTTTCAAATAGATGTATATGCTTTGCTTGATCCCGGTGCAACTTTGTACTTTGTGACTCTTTATGTGGCCATGAGGTTTGATGTACTCCCCGATGTGTTATTAGAACCTTTTTCTGTCTCTACCCCTGTTGGTGATTCTGTGGTGGCTAAGAGGGTCTATTAAAGATGTCCCGTTTCCTTATCCCATAGAGTTACTCTTGTTGACTTGGTAGAGCTTGATATGTTAGACTTTGATGTCATCCTTGGTATGGATTGGTTACATTCATGTTATGCATCTATTGATTGTAGAACTCGGGTAGTCAAGTTTCAATTCCCAAATGAGCCTATCCTAGAGTGGAAGGGGGGAAATTCTATGACTAGAGGTCAATTTGTTTCTTACCTTAAAGCTAGGAAAAGGATTTCTAAGGGTTGTATCTATCATATAGTTAGGGTGATGGATGTGGATTTCGAAACCCCTATTCTTGAGTCGATCCCCATTGTGAATGAGTTTCTGGAAGTGTTTCCCGATGATCTACCCGATATTCCTCCCGAAAGGGAAATAGACTTCGGTATTGACCTTCTCCCAGATACGCAACCTATTTCTATTCCTCCTTATAGAATGGCTCCGGCGGAACTTAAGGAGTTGAAAGAACAGTTGAGAGATTTGTTGGATAAGGGTTTCGTCCGGCCAAGTATCTCACCATGGGGTGCTCCCATTTTGTAAGGAAGAAAGATGGGTCCCTTCGTATGTGTATTGATTATCGACAATTGAACAAGGTAACCATTAAGAATAGGTATCCTCTTCCAAGGATAGATGATTTATTTGATCAACTTTAAGGGGCAAGTTTTTCTCTAAGATTTATCTACGGTCGGGTTATCACCAATTAAGGGTGAAATAAGAAGGTATTCCGAAAACGGCTTTCACGACCCGATATGGCCATTACGAGTTCTTGGGGATGTCCTTTGGTTTGACTAATACTCCGGCGGCGTTTATGGACTTGATGAATGGAGTGTTCCGACATTATCTTGACATGTTTGTGATTGTGTTTATTGATGATATTTTGATCTATTCGAGAAGTGAGAATGAGCATATTGATCATTTGAGGATCGTATTACAAATCCTCAAGGACCAACAACTTTTTGCAAAGTTTAGCAAATGTGAATTTTGGCTAAGGTCCATAGCTGTTACTCCCCGAAATAAGGGGAGTAACTGGCACTAGATACCCTATTAGATCAAGCTACCCACTAAAACGTAGTAGCTAACAAAACTGTGAGACAAAAAGATTGGGCCCTGAAGGTCATGACCAGAATGAGAATAAACCATACCAACAATGGTAGACAAGCCAAAAGATAAAGATGTACTAGCTAGCCGACGAGGCCACAACTGAAGACATACCTACTTACACACACATATATATACATGCCAAGTCTATGGGCTGAAGATATAAACATACAAAGAAAACCTAGAATATTGTGTCCACAATAGCCTCTATGAGTGACATAAGCGTTGTCGAGACAAGGCCTCGACTATACCCAAATTGTACAACAAAAGTAAACTTCCTCTGATTGCCTTAGGATAAGATGGAGCTTACCAACTCATAGTTGAACCTGAATCCTAGCAGGTGGGTCGAGCAGAATCCCTTCCTGATCCTGCTCGCATGAAACAAAAAGCAGCGTCCCCAGGCAATGAGATGTCAGAACGAATAAAAATGTACTGGTATGTAAAGCGAAAAGTAAAATCATAAATAGTTACCATAAAAGGGTAATAGAGATACCACCTGAAACTGAAACTCAAATAATCTCCCTGGCTGACATTGGACTCCTACTACTTAAATATGCATGGTATGCTCGTATAATCGTATGTCGTGTATACATATAAATAGATGAAAATGGACAACATACCCAGCCAAATGCTAGAAATGGTGGTGCTTCCTGGTAGCTAACCGACATCATACATGCCAACCTGTGGCCATCGATGTCTCATACGTATAAATATATCTCGAAAGTAAAATCCATAGCATGTCATGTCATGGATATATAACACCTATATGTTACCATCGTCATGTTGCCAATCTTGGCCCGTTTGTAGTCTTGTTCTCAGAACCCCATAATAACTTTCGTATAACATATAACAATCTCATGAAGCCTTGAATGTTCTTCCAAATAAGCTTGAAAAGTTAACTTGAATTTTAGAAAGATAACCTAACCTTTCTGATATTCATAACAAGTTTAAGGTGACTTACTTAGTTCCTAACTTGATTCATAGATAATTTATAAAAGAAGTATTTCAAAACCAAGTGTTCTAATAGTTTAAACATTTAAGTTATATTTGAGAGTTTTTAAGATCATGAGTTACTTCAAAGATTTTTCATAATAACTTAAGTGGGGAAATAAGGCTGGTTACAAGTAATAAGGATCTCCTCGTGATATTTTAAGTCACATCACCCAAAGAAGAATAAGAATTCATACATGCGGACATATAGTCAATGAAACCGATAAAATGACATGTAGATGTCGAATACTCTATTTATCCAAACGAGTGGAATATCAAAATAATATAATCACCAAAATAATTCAGCTAAGATCCCAATGCCTATCACTTAAGGTCTTTCTAGCAAGAGAATAGCAAACTATCACATTCGACGTTTTAGGAATTTCCCAGGAGTGGTGCTAAAATGAGGGACGGAGTTTAGCTTTAACATACCTTTCCAATGAACGCTCGAATGGATGTAGTTTCTTCACAAAAGTTGTTCCTTATGGCGTAAGCTTTGCAAACACTATATATACAAAGCTGGTACACACCTATAAACAATTCATAATTGAGCTTAAATCGGCAGATTTGCCATATGACCTCAACTTGATGAAACGTCCGTAGAACTTCATAAAAACAATCATAAAAGAGACCCAAGATGATTACCTTAGTTAAGAAAGTGTAAACCTTGAAGAAACACCAATAAATACCAATTTATATCTTCAAAAACTAGCTCCAAACGCAACTAATAGAAGGGAAAAATGATTGCCACGTGTAGAGATCACGTTTCTAGGCATGGGGGCAACCTTTAATGGTAGAAATCGTCAAAAAATAACCTTTATCATGCAAGAACTCCATTAGAACCCTCTCTTAAGCTTTAGTTTTGGTTAGGGAGTGAAAATAAATGTTTTCATGGCTTAAAACGTTGAGTAAGCCGACATACCACATTTTGACCCGACCCGAATCGCGACCCGGATTCTTCCCCGGTAGTCCGCGGTAAAACCCTTATAACTCTTTACTACGATGTCGGTTGGATACAGGGTTTTGTATGTTGCAAACTAGATTTGTATGCGTTCGATTTAATGGTTCATGGGCCTTCTAACTATTTATATATTGGGAGAAAACATCCAAGACATTTGACCCAAAGTTAAGAAAATATTACTAAAGAAATGTCGATAACTTTTCCCGACCTTAGTTTCACTAATTTTCTTGACTTTAAAACTTAACATACGAACCTTGTGCTATTACAATACCTCATAACACACTATTCTTAGCATGTTAGACTCTCATAGGCTTACCCCAAGGTATGAAATAATTTAAACCTTTCAAACGGACGAAGTTCTACTCGATCCATTTCTTTAATCTAGAACTTTGTCTGAGGGGTCCCTTTGACCTAAAACTTTAGTTTAGTTCCTTGATATTGCCACCCATTTGCAATATTAATCTCCAATGTATGATACCAAGTCATATACACCTCATATAACCATGCCAAACTACGCTTAAAGTAACTCACGATCTTCAAAACTCTCTAATATAACCTAAATGTTTAAACTTTTAGAACACTTGGTTTTTGAAATACTTCTTTTATAAATTATCTAGGAACCAAGTTAGGAACTAAGTAAATCACCTTAAACTTGTTATGAATATCTGCAAGGTTAGGTTATCTTTCTAAAATTTGAGTTAACTTTTCAAGCTTATTTGGAAGAACATAGGTTCCATGAGATGGTTTCATGTTATACAAAAGTGATTATGGGGTTATGAGAACAAGACTACAAATGGGCCAAGATTGGCAACATGATTACAGTAACATATAGGTGTTATAAATCCATGACATGGCATGCTATGCATTCTACTCCTGAGCTATAATCGGGAGGTATGGGGCTATTGCCTATATTTATACGTATGAGACACCGATGGCCACAAGTTGGCGTATATGATGCCGGTTAGTTACCGAGAAGCACCACCATTGCTAGCATTTGGTTGGGTATGTCATGCATTTGCATCTATATATATGTATTCATGACATAAGATTATACGGGCATACCATGCATATTTAAATAGTAGGGGGGCAAATGTCAACCATGGAGATAATTTGAGTTTCAGTTTCAGGCGGTATCTATATTACCCTTTTACAGTAAATATTTATGATTCTACTTTTCACTTTACATACCAGTACATTTTTATTCGTACTGACGTCCCTTTGCCTGGGGACACTGCTTTTAGTTTCGTGCGAGAAGGTATAGGCAGGGACTCTAATCGACCCACCCGCTAGGATTCAGGTTCAACTGTGAGTTGGTAAGCTCCATCTTATCCTGGGGCTATGTTTACTTTTGTTGTACAGTTTGGGTATAGTCGGGGCCTTGTCCCGACATCTCTTATATCACTCATAGAGGCTATTGTGGACACAATATTTTGGGTTTTCTTTTGTATGTTTCAATCTCCAATCCATAATCTTCGCATGTATATATATGTATGTGTAAGTAGGTATGTCTTCAGTTGTGGCCTCGTTGGCTAGATAGTACATCTTTATTTTTTTGGGCTTGTTTACCATTGGTTGTATGATTTATTCTCGTTCAGGTCATGACCTTTAGGGTCCAGGCTTCAGTTTTTAGAGGTTGTGCTGCCCAATCTTTTTGTCTCTCAGTTTGGTTAGCTAGTATGTTTTAGTGGGTAACTCGATCTTATTGGGTATTGAGTGCTAGTTACTCCCCTTATTTCAGGGTGTGACAAATTTGGTATCAGAGCAGGTTGTATCTGATGTTTGCATAATCAAGACACAACTTCCAATTCGGGTGTCTACGATTGTACAATAGTAAAGAAACCCAACCAAGGGTTGGGGTCGAGTCCCAAGGGAGAGGTTCCTAAAAATTAAAGGTTAAGCGCAAAAAATGCTAAAGTTAACAGTAGAGAAAAACATTATAGAGTATAAACATACTAAATCTAAAAGGGATGACGCAAGTGTCAATTATCAATGGGGGTTTTTAGTCAAGTAACAACTAAAAAAAAGTAAAAATATAAGAAAACAAGATAGAGAGGCGGGATTCTTGGGATGTGATAGGAATACGAGATAGACTAGACTATCGGGTACATGCTTTTGATAGTAAATTGTTGAACATTTGTGACTAGGCTAGACTATAGTAGGGGTAAATTCTCTTTCAAGCAACTTACCCTGAATCAACTCGGTTTCTCTCGAACAACGAGTTGCCTCTTTAAGCACAACTTTGCCTTAGCCCATTCACTCTCTCGAGCTGAATGTGTGGGAGAAGGACTAGGATTCACTCTCTCGACCTGAACCCATGTCGACCTAATACCACATGCTATCAATTTAGTAGTCTTAGTTTTACGACCTCTCTCTCTCGCAAGCCGAAAACACTAAGATGAAATCGTATTTGCAACTACAACTCCATTAAGTTCATACACAACTACTAAACAAAATCACATTTAAACAACAAATAAACCATCAGTAAGCAAGACCCAACAAATAATCTAATCCATATTCACAAAATCACACCCCAAGAATTGGGGTTTTAGCTAGTCACGAAAAAGAGATTCTTGAAGACCCATTTCCAATTTCTTGGAGTTGAAACCCTTTGAATCTTCAAGGCTCAAGAACAATGTCTCCAAAAATGTAAAAATTGTTCTATTCTAAAACTTAGTTCTCCAATAGCTTGATTGATATTAAGCTACAGATTTAAGCGGGTATTTATAGCTGTCAAAAAGTGTACTGCGAAGGTCCACTCGACTCAGTTAGTCGAGATCGCCGAACTACTCGGCGATCCGCCCTTTGGTCTGGTACCTCTCCTTTTAGCTTTTGCCTTCAGCATCTTCGCGTTCTGAATCATTGGGCGATATGGTGATGCTTCGCGGAACTGCTTGGCGATTCACCGACTGCTCCCTTTCCTTGCAGACTTGACCTTTTTCTGCAGGGCTAAGCACACTGGAACATTAGGCGAGGTTGTAGGCCTTTCGGCGACACGCCTAATGGATTTGGCGATCGTCAGACCGTCTTTTCTTCCCTCTTTCAGCCACTTTGTTCCTTTTTGCTCGATAGCGTCCATGTTTTGTCTCTCAACTCAAATACCTGAAACTCAAGGATTTTCATCAGATATAGAGACAAAATATGTATTTGAGGACACTAATTACACTAATTCTATCAAAATATTGCCCTAAATGAGTAGGCCAGATTCCCCATTTTAAGGATCAGTGCCTGAGTAATCCTGACAAGCTGGGAGGAGGAGGAAGCACCTGGAACCTGTGAAGAAGAGTAAGGAGCGGGTGTACCTGAAGGCCTAGAGGCCGGAGTAGGCGAAGATGCCTTTGTAGGTAACGAGTCAACGTCGACATCCAGAGAAATATCTGCCGGAACTGCTCTCCTCCCGTCAGCCTCCTCTCGTATGTACTCGGCCTCAATACACTGGATGCCAGTGGAGGATAAAGGGGTGACCTCAATATCCCTATCAGTGTCCCGAGGTACTCCAGCACGCCGGCATATCTCAGTGATCAGGACTAGAAATTGCAGAGAAGTCTGCTTCTGTTTGGCTCTCATTGCCATCTCTTGTGAAATCAATAGTCCCAGATCGATGCGTTTCCTAGACATGATAAAGACAAGGCAAGCTACTTTCGGATGGCGCAAAATGGACTCGTTCTGGGATGGCATTATGGTGCTACTGATAAAGCCAAACCAGAACCTAGGACCAATGCTCAGGTCCCTCTTCTCAATAGGATCTCTTGCATCTATCCACCTCGGGGTGGTGTTAGAAATCAGAGGAGCCAACCAACCCTTCAAGTCATCTAGGGACTGAGCAATGGGCAACCCCTCGTAAGGAAGTGCAGAGTGCAGCGGTCTATTCAAAACAATGTTAACATATTCATTGTCGCACCCCAACTTCTTTGCCTCTGACTATGACCGACTTCATCGTCTGAATTTGCTTGCCTTCTTCTTACTTTTGGGCACCAACTCCCCATAAGCTGTATAGAATTCCCGGACCCAGGAAGGAATGTAAGGGCCTCGGGACCTGATGAACTGCTCAAACTCATGGTAGTGGATGTTGTCCCTGACACCGGGGTACTTTCCCTCCAGGCCCTCTGTAGATAACAACTTCTCCTCTAGGATGGTTCGTACCCCATCACCTTTCAATCTGTTTAGCAGTCGAGGTGGATGAGTGATAGGGAGTGCAGGGGTCACTGGAGATGCCTGAGCTGGCACTGAACTTGTTTCAGGAGGGGTGGCAGCTAAGGGAACTCTGGTGGGCGAGGATTGAGATCTAGCCTGGTGTCTATTCCTTATGTGAATCAGAAGCTCCTCATCTTTCGGTTTAGAAAAATCAGCCCGGGTGTCAGCAGCTACTTTCCTAGCTATGTGCTTCTTTCTTTTGCCTTTGTCTCCCGGTGGGAGTTCTTGCCTTTTCTTCTGTGGGAGATTTGATCCCCCTACGTTTATATTAATTCCCTGTGCTGTTTTCTTGGGTGGCATGGTTAGATTTGTACGTACCATATCTGCAAAAGATCAGGAGAGATTATGAGAAAATCAAACCTAAGCACATAAAATATATTGCAGATAGACTCACCGATCTAGTCGGTGAGTCGCTGAACCTCTTTGGTGATCTAGATCAGGATCACCGAAGGGATTGGCTAAAAAATTATGGCAAGTCGGCAATGGGAAGGCCCTTTCGGCGAATCGCCAACTCCTTTCGGTGAACAAGGGTATGTATGCCGAAAGTTACAGTGCGACAAGGGTTTCACGGGTGCAGACAAAGGGCGATCAAGCATACTTTCGGTGAGTCACCATGTGCTTTCAGCGACCTCAGATTTCTCGCTGAAAGTTACAGACTCAAAAATCACATATTGCATGAAATTAAAGGTGATAAGGGGTGATTTGGCGAACCACCGAGTGGTTCGGCGAGCTCGACCCAGCTCGCCAAACGACCCAAAGTGCCTATTTTCGATCCACCATCTCGAATTCAACCCCGCAACCCCCGAAAACAAAATCAAAACATGCAATAGCTAAATTAGGTTCAGATCCATAGCACCCATCACACCAGAATACTCAAACTTCTTCCAGTTTTGCCAAATTTGGCCATTTGACGACAATTGCCCTTAAGAATGGTGTCACCCTTTCAATCATTGAGCAATATACGTCAATTAGCACAAACACGGGCTACTTAGACTTCAGCCAATCAATCTAAACAACATGTAAGCACAACCCAATAAAATTTCAATTATTTAAAAACACACAAATTACGAGCATTCAATGATCAAAGCAATACGGGAAAATTTTTAAATTAAAATCGGCATTAAGACAATCTATTCATGTTAGAGAGGCCTAGCACACAACACTAAGATACAATTAGTGCAAATGAGTACAAAATTTTCAAAGGTAAACTTGGGGTTCGGAAACCAACCTTAGATGCCGATTAAAATAGGATTGAAATGCTAGGCGGCAAAGAAATCCTAGTTTTGAGCACCAATCAACAACCAAAATACTAATGAAAATCAAGAATATTGAGAATACTAACTTGGTGTGAGTTTGTGAAGTTTGAAAGCGAGGGAAAGTGAAGAGTTTGAAACTTTTAAAACATTTGGCCATATATAACTGTCCAGTTCATGACCATTTGGCGACATTAGTCGCGTTCGCCGATCCACTCGTTGAAGTGCCGAATGGTCACTTACCCCACCGATTTCTATAGGACTTGCATTTTCTTGGAGGTTAAGACAATGGTCTTAATCGTGGTTGCCGAACTGCTATTTAGGTCGCCAAGTTTTACAGGCTCTGAGTTGAAATTGTGTTGAGCCAAGCGGTGAATCAAGTCCGGCACGCAAAACTCTTTGGCGATACGCCGACTGGACCATTTGCTAACCAATCTGTATTTCCAAACACTTTTCGCATTTAAAACTGCAAAACCAACACACCATTATTTACAAAAACAAAACTAAAACATTTAAGGGTTTTGGGTTGCCTCCCAAACAACGCCTTAGTTAACGTCGTGGCACGATGCAAGTCAACACTCAAAACTCATTTTTGGGGTTAGCCTTAGTATCACTAGGCAACCCCCTGTTTTGCTGTGAGTTGAGAAGGGTCAATGCATGACCCATAAGGTTCTCGAGCAGCTGGACAGATCTGGAATGAGAACCAATCATTTGCTTCATCACTTTGATGCTCTTCTTCATTTCTTCCAGCGCTCTATCCTGCCTAGTCACCTTGTGGAAAATGATTGAGAGATAGTGCGTTTAACCTCATTATCCTTTGGCCTTCTTTGCTCATGATGAGGGATGTATTTATCCTTTCTTTTGCATTGGAGTTCGATCTCCACCATCTTTTTGGCCAACTTATCCATTTGAGTCATTAGTGCGGCTAACATGAAGTCCTTTTCTACTTCTTGGTTCATTTCACCCATTTGATCAAGCAGTTGGGCTGCTATCACATATGGATGTCTTGCAATTCCTCCCGGAATGAGTTAGTCGACTAACACCTTGTTTCTGGGACCAAGACTTCTGTAGAAACAGTCAAGGAGGGCTATGTCGGGAATGTCATGAGTTGGGCATTGAATTATCAGTTCTTTAAACCTTGCCCATGACTTATGGATCCATTCACCTTCCAATTGCTTGAAGGTTAGGATGCATCCCGGAACATCATTACTTCTAATGGAGGAAACTCCATTAGCTCGCAAGTACTGTTCGATATACTCACCTCCCCTGCTTTAAAGTACCAACAAGCAAAACAAAACTAAAAATTAGGTAAGTAAACTACGATTAACAAAAACAAAATTCGTCTTAACCAAGAATTTTCAGGTAACACCACTCTCCGATAGCGGCGCCATTTTGATGCTTGTGTAATCAAGATACAACTTCTAATTCGAGTGTCTACGATCGTACAATAGTAAAGTAACCCAACCAAGGGTTGGGGTCGAGTCCCAAGGGAGCGGTTCCTGAAAATTAATGGTTAAGTGCAAAAAATGCTAAAGGTAATCATAGCGAAAAACATTATCGAGTATAAACATACTAAATCTAAAAGGGATGATGCAAACGTCAATTTTCAATGGGGGTTTGTAGTCAAGTAACAACAAAAAAGAAGTAAAAATATAAGAAAATGAGATAGGGAGACGGGATTCTTGGGATGTGATAGGAATACGGGATAGACTAGACTATCGGGTACATGCTTTTGATAGTAAATTGTTGAACATTTGTGACTAGGCTAGACTATAGTGGGGGTAAATTCTCTCTCGAGCAACTTACCCTGAATCAACTCGATTTCTCTCATTCGAGCCGCTTTAAGCACAGCCTCCGTCTTAGCCCATTTACTCTCTCGAGCTGAATGTGTGGGAGAAGGACTAGGATTCACTCTCTCGACCTGAACGCTTGTCGACCCAATACCACCGGCTATCAATTTAGTAGTCTTAGTTTTACGACCTCTTTCTCTTGAGCAAGCCAAAAACACTAAGATAAAATCGTATTTGCAACTACAACTCCATTAATTTCATACACAACTACTAAATGAAATCACATTTAAACAACAAATAAACCATCAATAATCAAGACCCAACAGATAATTTAACCCATATTCATAAAATCACACCCCAATAATTGGGGTTTTAGCTAGACATGAAAAAGAGATAACAATCGATGACAAAAGGTCTTACCATCAAATGGGTACAATAAATAAAGTCTTTAAACACGTCAAGGATGAATATTCTTGAAGACCCACTTCCAATTTCTTGGAGTTGAAATCCTTTGAATCTTCAAGGCTCAAGAACAATGTGTCCAAAAATGTAAAAACTGTTCTATTCTAAAACTTAGTTCTCCAATAGCTTGATTGAGACTAAGCTACATATTTAAGCGGGTATTTATAGCTGTCAAAAAGTGTGCTGCGAAGGATCCACTCGGTGCAATTAGTCGGGATCGCCGAACTACTCGGCGATCTGCCCGTCTGGTACCTCGCCTTTTAGGTTTTGCCTTCAGCATCTTCGCGTTCTGAATCATTGGGCGATATGGTGATGCTTCGCGGAACTGGTCAATGATTTGCCGACTCCTCCCTTTCCTCACAGACTTGACCTTTTTCTTCAGGGCTAAGCACACTTGAACATTAGGCGAGGTTGTAGGCCTTTCGGTGACACACCTAATGGATTAGGCGATCGTCATGCCATCTTTTCTTCCTTCTTTTAGCCACTTTGTTCCTTTTTGCTCGATAGCGTCCATGCTTTGTCTCTCAACTCAAATATGTGAAACTTAAGGATTTTCATCAGATATAGAGACAAAATATGCATTTGAGGACACTAATTCTATCAAAATATTGCCCTAAATGAGTCCAAATTGTGGACTCATCAGTATCCCGGGGGGTCCACAAGTTGTGGCTAGTAGAGTCTTGTTTATGGGTGTGTTGTGCATCGCACTTATATTCAAGAGGCTACAGGGTATTTATGAATGGTTACATTTCATTAAACTAATAGATCGTGCTAGAGTGCAAAAGTATAAGAACATTTGAAATCTAAATTGTGGTTTATGTTTCTTATTTGACAAGCTACACTCGCTTCGGATATGGCAGATTGAGAGATAGGTATGGATCTAAGGAAAGGTACTAGCAATTCCCCACCGGGTCAAAGGGATAGATTTCTTTCGAAGGCACATGGTGAATCTCCAGTACCCCTAGTACCATCCTCTGTGGCACCTGTTGATGCCTGAGGAGATGCAATACCCCCAGCCTCACCAGTTCCATTGGTACCTGAGGAAGCTAGGGACATAGGACCTCCAGTACCTATTGTTCCTCCACCCGTCTGGGGAGCAGGGGATGAGGGAGGCAGTTCAGTTGCTGACTAGGATGGTTTCTATTCATGAGCGACAATTGGAGTCAAGAGTAGATACTCAGAGAGACCGGTCAAAAAGTTCAAAGGTACGAGAGTTTCTTCATTTGGCCCCTCAATTATTTATGGGATCTAGTCCTACTGAGGATCCCCTGGACTTCATAGACCATATATATAGAGTATTGTGGGTAATGCATGCCTCCATCACAGAGGCTGTGGAGTTGGCTTTTTTTCGGCTATGTGATGTAGCCATCCATTGGTATGAGGCTTGAGAGAGATCTAGAGGACTTGATGCTCCGCCAGTAGAGTGGGAGGACTTCTCACAGGCCTTCCTTGCCCACTATTTTCCATGAGAGGTTCGAGAGGGCTGTCTTGACTAGTTTATCAAACAGAAGCAAGGAACCATGAGTGTAGGGATTATAGCCACATGTTTAATTCTTTGGAAAGATATGCATCAGATATTGTACGTACCATAAGAGCCAGAGTTCATCGTTATGTTGATGGTTTGGTAGATCATCTGATCAGAGATTGTAGGGTAGCATCCATATGAGATGATGTAGATATTTCTCGCATACATGCTTTCGCTCAAACTACAGATGACCTTTCTAAACGAATTCGTGATACCCGTAGGGATAGGGAGCAAAGTAAGAGGGCCCGTACTATGGGGTCTTATAGGGAGCCACCTGGTGATTTTAGGCCCCCATTCCATGATATCCACCTTGACCAGTGGGTAGTGTTTCACTACAGGTGCAGGGACCGCAGTTTGATCGTTATAGTCAGTCAAGACCAGATCATAGCTCAAGCCAGCCTGAGGGTCATCGACAGGATCATTCCATACATATAAGACACCCCACTCCTTTATGTACACAGTGCGGTAAGCCACACATTGGGCAATGTAGATAGGGTTCAGCTGCATATTATCATTGTGGGCTGACAAGACATTTTATTAGTCGGTGCCCGAGGTTGAGAAGAGGTGATCTAGCTCAGCCTTCACGATCCATAACAATATCTTCACCCTCAGTCCGTGCCCCACGACTAGGACCACATTGTACTCAGGGTCGTGGTAAAGGGAGAGGTGAAGGAGATACATGTTCGAGCGGTGGCCAGTACTTCTTTTATGCACTCACAGGCAGGATTCAGAGGCATACCCTGATGTTGTTACATGTATATTGACGGTATTTTCTCAAGATTTTTACGCAGTGGTAAACGTTGGCTCTACATTTTCATATATTACTCCATTTATTGCTAGAAAGATTGATATAAAATCTAAGTTGTTGCCACTACCAGTTGAGGTGTCTACATCGGTTGGCGACTCTATTTTAGCTAGGTGTGTCTATCGAGGTTGCACGAGGTTAATTAATGATCGTCTAACCCCCGATGATTTAGTTGAGTTTATTATGCTAGATTTTGATGTTATCATGGGTATGGATTGGTTGGCAGCTTGCTACGTGATGAGTCCGAGAGTTGGACTTATTTAAGGCTTTATTTGTATAGGTTTAGTGTCCTCAAATGCTTGTTTTGTGCCAATAACTTATGTACAACCCTTGATTTCCAGGTATATGGATTGAGGAACAATGAAGGACACTAATGTGCAAAAAGGAACAAAGTAAGCTAAAAAAGAAGAAGAAAAGGAAGCCTGGTGATCGCCAAGTCTACTTGGCGAGTCGCTGAAGGGCTCATTGACCGCCTAAAGTTCTAGTGTGCCAAGCTCTGAAGGAAAAAATCAAGTCAGCGAGAGAAAAGAGCAGTTAACGGATCACCGAGTGGTTCTGCGATGTAATGTCGGATGACTTAAATGTTATAGACCTTGAGGCTGAAGGCCAAGACAGAAAGACGATGAAATTGGAAAAAGGGCGCAACGCCGAGTGGATCGGCAAGCCTGACTTACTACGTTGAATGGCTCTTTGCAACATATTTTTGGCGACTATAAATACATTTTTGAACATTTAGTTTAGAATCTTTTATCATTTAGCAAGTATCAAACTTTGAATAGATAGAATTATGAGTATTAAGACAAGTTTTCCTTAGCTTTGAAGAATTGAAGTTTTTCACTATTGAGAAATTGGAAGTGGGTCTTTGAGATTTTTCAATTTGGACCTTTGTAAAGACAAAATAAATCATACCCAGTTGATGGAAACTCAATTTGGTAACGATTTTTATCTTTTTCTAATGTCTAGATAAAACCCCAATTCTTGGGGTGTGATTATGTGATTATGACCTGATTTAGGTTATGGGTATTGCTAATTGTTAGTTTAAATGTTGTTTAGAAGTGATTTCATTCATTAATTGTGGTTCAATTTAAGAATTGTAGTTGCAAATGCAGTTCTACCTTTGTGTTTTTGGCTTGCTTGAGAGAGAGGTTTAAAAACCAAGATTATTGATTGATGGTCTGTGGCTATTGGGTTGTCATGGGTTCAGCTCGAGAGAGTGAATCCTAAACCCTTTTCCACACATTCAGCTCGAGAGAGTGAATCGACTAAAGCGTAGGTTGTTCTTATTTCGCATGCTTGTCGATGTTCGAGAGAAATCGACTTGATTCTGGGTAAATTGTTCAAGAGAAAGTTTACCTCCTCTATAGTCTAGCTTATTCACTAATTTACATCTATTTTCTAACAGTTGCAATTACCCATTTGTCTACATTAGCCTATAATCGAATCACATCCCAAGAACCTATCTCATTATTGTTATTTTGTGTTATTTGTTGCTGCTGTAGTTGATAATTAAAACCAAAACCCCTTTATTTGACATTCATGTCACTCCCTGATTTGAATGATGTTTTTATTCGTAAATGTCTATTCCTATGACTGACTTGATCATATTTGTACTTGACTATTGAATCTTAAACACATACCACTCCCTGTGTGATTCGACCCCAACTCATTTAGTTGGGTTATTATACTAACTAGCGATCGTTGACACTTCAAATTGGATGAAGTGTCCTTGAAACTTTAATCAAAATGGCGCTGCTGCCGGTGAGTGGTGTTGGTTAAGATTCTTTAGTTAAGCTGAATTTTGTTCTTTTTAGTTATAGTTGAATCTACTTACTTTTAGTTTTGGTTTTCATGTTGCTTGTTTAGAACAGAAGAAAGGAGCATGTCTTGTAGCAATGGTGACCCAATGGACAACCCTCCTTTGAGAATGATGATTCTTAGGGATAACATCCTAAGTTTCAGGCAATTGGAGGGTGAGTCGATCCATGAGTTATGACTGAGATTTAAGTCACTATTGTGGCAATGCCCAGTTCATGGAATCTCAGATAAAATGCTACTGGATTGCTTCTATTGAGGTCTTGGTCCGGAGATTAGAGGAGTGGCTGACCAAATTTCTCCAGGTGGTCTCACACGACTACCTTATGCAATAGTAGCCCAACTCGTTGATCATATGGCTAAGACCAACAAGGAGACTGAGAAAGATCAGATTTTGGCCACACTATTGACTCTGCTAGATCTCGTGGCCAAACATATTATGGAATTGGAGGTACCGTACAAAAAGATAGATCGGTACATTCCCCCTCATGAGCGTAAAAGTCTAAGGAATATGAGGGTGGACAAATAGAAGAGATACTCTTACTCATTCTCCACAAAGTCGAAGAACACGATAAAGTGTTGAGTGAGATAAAAGAGAATGTCTCACTACTGAATCAGATAACTCCTTCCTATTCCATGTCTAATCAGCTACTGGAGACCCAAATGGGTCATGTGTTGTCTCTTCTCTACCCCACGAATCAAAATTGAGTGGGGAATTGCGCGTGCCACAACATCAACTAAGGCGCTTCTTGGGAGGCAACACAAGTTTTACTACTTTCGTTTTGTTTTAGAAATAATCGTGTGTTGATTTTACAGGTTGAAGTGTAGAATGTGTTCAAAAAGTGCAGGTTGGCGAGCTAAATGTCCAATCGGCGGATGTCTGAGTAGGTTGACGATCCCGACTTGGACCGCCCTTAGACTCTAGAAATTCTAAGGTTGGAGTTTGTAAAACTCGGCGAGCCCAAGAGTAAATCGGTGTGTCGTCGAACAGGTCGGCGATCGCGATTTAGTTTGCTGTTGGTCCTATAAAACTTGGAGAGGTAAGTGCCCACTCGGCGTGTCGCTGAGTGGATCGGTGAGCAAAATTAGCGTCGCTAAATAAGCGAGAACTGGATGGTTTTAAAGGCCAAAGGTTTAAACTTTCTAACTCTTTCACATTTCCTCACTTTTTAACATCCCAAACTCACACCTGCACTATATTTTCCCATATTTTTGCATTATTACCACTTTTTAGCCATCGATTGTGTGTTCGGAGTCAGATATCTTTGTCGTCTAACATTTCAACTTATTTGTTCGGCATTAAAGATTGGTTTTCCGAATCCCGAACTTGTATTTAGCGATTTTTACTCATTTTCAATCGTTTTTATCTTAGAAATGTGTGCTGGGCCTCTCTGATCTGTACTTGTGTGCCTGCGTTAATTTGAATATCATGCCTGAACTGCCATATTGTTGATTTCCCGAATTTCGTGCTTAAAATTGATCAAAATCATATTGGGTTGTGTTTTGTTGTTGTTGGGTCTAGTTGGGTGAAGTCTGAGTAACCCACAGTTGTGCCAAATGACGTGCTTTGCCCAATGATGTTGCAATTGACGTCATTCTTAAGGGCTAAAGTCGTTAAATGGCCAAATTTTGCCAAATCGGGAGAAGTCTGAGTATCCCGAGGGCATGGGTCATATGGGTCTAGTCTAATTGAACTAGTGTATGCTTTGATTTTGTTTTTAGGGGCTGCGGGGTTGAATTTGGAAGTCGGGGTTGAAGGTAGGCACGTTGGGCAGTTTGGCGGTTCACCGAATCCCCCTATATTGCCTTCAATTTCAAGCAATTGTTAAGATTGGGTACTGTAACTTTCGGCGAGGAGCTTGAGTTCACCGAGTGCACTCGGTGACTCGCCGAAAGTCTTTCTTGATCTCCCTTTCTGCCCCTCCCAACCCCTAAAATACACTGTAACTTTCGTCAGGCTTGTCCTTGCTCGCCGAAAGGCCCCTCCCATCGCCGAAATGCCAATTTTTCTGAGAAATTTTTGAGCCAATCCTTTCGGTGAGCCTGATCTGGCCTGCCAAAGTGATTCGGCAACTCGCCGATTGGTTCGGCGAGTCTATCTGCAACTGTTTTTCTGCATCTTTGTTTGAACTTTTCCATACTTTCTATAATGTGTTTGTAGATATGGCTAGACCAAAAGTGGTTGGTGTTTACATCCATACTCTATTCAAATAGGGCGAAACGTCGCGGTGAGTCGGAAAATAATCAATTAATCCAATTTTGATAGAATTTTAAGAATAAACGAATTTTAAAGGAGTCGCCACCTAATTTTAGGAAAACCTAGGAAACCAATCAATTAATGTCTACGAAACCATTAGATTCTAGGTAAGGGGTTCAAGTGATTCTGAAGGGAAGGTGTTAGGCATCCTTCAAAATCCAGAAATGTGGTTCCCGACTGAATTTATTTTTTTCAAATTGAGGAGGAGACAAAATAGTATACAAGTATAAAAACATACATTATACACAAGTAATATAATAAACGGCCTAAGTTTGCCTAACGTCAAAAATATATATACAATAATGAATAGAAAATATAATTCAAACTCCTTTCGAATAACTTCAATGGGAAGCGACTCCGGGGTACCTGTAAAGACACTTAGTAAAAGTGTTAGTACTAAATAAATATGAATAAAAATAAATAAGTTAAATAATAACTTAAAGATTAAAATCGGTCTTAATAACATGAGAGGCCTTGGAAATCGACGGTAATTTCTTCATCGGCCAATTTTAACATATGAAAATATAAAGTTAAACTAAATATCGTCTTTTAAAATGGAGAGGCCTCCAAAACCGACGAATAGATTTTCTCATTGGCCAATTTTAACTTGAAATATATAAAATTAATACACAATCATATGAAACTAACAAAAGAAATATAAAATAACATGCAATATGATTATGCCAAAATAACAACATAAATAAAATACCAATAATGACCACATAGCATAACAACAACACTTGTTGGAAATGCCTTTAAAATGCATGCAAACAATTTTAATAAATCAAAGAGCGACCATATAGGAACAAAAAATGGGGCAGCAACAATAAAATAAGAAAAATCAAATGTAAAGACGAAGAAAATAGAACAATAACATAGGTTATCCAAATACTAGAATAAAATTAATCCAAATAGAGGGGTATATCATAAACACAATTTATACTAACTAAATTAAAGACAAGGCCATATCAGCGGCAATAAAATGAGCAAGAAAATTTTACAAAATAGGAACTGTGACAAAAATAAATAAAAAAATAAGCAACCATAATTAAAACAAAATAAAACTCATCGGAGCTAATTTCCTAAACTAGATCAACACCAAATCAATAAAATAATATAAAATAGTCTAAAATGATATCAACAACCTTCTTATTTTTTTAAAAATAATTACGGAAACACAAAAATAAAATAAAAAATATCATTAATATAATTAAACCCAACTTCACAAACATTAAACTCAAAGAAGAGATACACAATAGTCAAAAGTATGGAATAAAAAGAGAAGAAAGGAGCATGGTTACCTAGATATAGAAAATCTGGTCAGATCTAGTTGTTGAGCGCATGGCTCCATTTTCCGGACGGTTTTGATTGGTTTGCCAGTGCTTCGGAGCTCACAAGCTTGCTGGAGATGGTGGATGTGAAAGGGTCTGGTGGTTATTGGTTGAGTTTTGCAGTTGTTCGTCACCGGAAAAAGGGCAAAACGAAGGGGCTTTTTTGGAGGTGGTTTAAGGGTTTGCTGTTCGGAACAGTGATGGGGTTTTGGGTGGAGGAAAGATGAGGGATAACGGATTTTATTTGGTGTTGTTAGCTGCTGTGGTTGAGCTCGTTTCAAGGAAGAAAAGAGTTGGGTTCTTCTGGTGGTTGGAGCTTCCTGCTCGTGGAGAAGAACGATGGTGGTTTGGGTAGGAGAAGAAGGGAAAACGGGGTCTTTGGTGGTTCGCTGGAAAATGCTCCGGCGAGGGTGGTGGCCGGGAAAGACAATGAATAGTAAAGAGACCCCTTAAAAATCTGAAAAAATTATTAAACCTTATCCCAAATATTTTATCCACCACCCTTGACCTAATGAATAAGCCATTGTTTATATAGAAAATAAAATATTACCTATAGGACAGTACCATTCTTTTAAAATCATGTGCCAAAATCACTAGCCTTTAAAAATATCTGTGCATGAAATTTTTTCCATATTCGAATGAATTTCTAGACTGTGCAGAATATCAAAATTAATATTAACAAATGTAATAAATAAAATGATTATTAAAAAGTATAATGAACGTAGCTAATGACATGTAAAAATGCATTTATCAGAACTAATGATTTAATCGAAATGAATAAATACTTGAACGTAGTCAACTGGTTGTGACAAAAAATAATGTAATTAAAATTAAATGATAAAATAAATCCTAAATTTTGATAAATAAGGATAGTTATCGATAAACTTATTCAAAATTATAAAAAATGTATTCTAAACTATTAAATAAAAAAAACTTAAAAGTTACGAATTTTGAAATTGTTAGGCCAAAATTGGGTGTCAACAGCTGTCCCTTTCATTGGATATAATTGATGAAAGAAAATGTGGACAATGAAAATTGACAAATCCGATATTGGCCGAACACATTACCTTTATATAAAAGTGTGATTGGGATGTGGTGGAAGTCGATCACGGACTTACCTCCGAAAGGTTCCACGCTGTGTTGCATCCTTGTTGAAATAGTCCGCACCTGTGGCTGAATTGAGAATGCATCCTCTTGGATGTTTTCAAAAAAACAAAGATGAAACTCATTAGTAGAGACAAAATTATAGGGAAAAAGGTAGCATCTCTTACAATACGACAAATGAAGATGATCCATTGGTAGGATAAAATTCATGTCCATCGGTAGGACAAATGAATGATGATCCATCGGTAGGATTTTGAATGTATGTCCATCGGTAGGACGAATGATAAAAAGATGATCCATCGGTAGGATTTTGAATCTATGTCCATTGGTAGGACGAATAAAAATTCTTTCAACGCAAGTCTCCTCCGACTTGAACATTGAATAGATATGGTGCACATCCTTCACTTTTGAATAGATACGACTTAGATGCAAATATCTTTCAATGCAAGTTTCCATTGACTGGAACGTTGAATAGATAGGGTGCACATCATCACCTCCGAATAGATGTGACTTAAATGCAATTATCTTTCAATGCAAGTTTGCACCGACTTGAACGTTGAATAGATAGGGTGCACATCCTTCACCTCCGAATAGATGCGACTTAAATGCAAATATCTTTCAATGCAATTTTTCACCGACTCGAACGTTGAAAAGATAAGGTACGCATCTTTCACTTCCGAATAGATGCGACTTAAATGCAAATATCTTTCAACGCAAGTTTCCACCGACTTGAATGTTGAATATATAGGGTGCACATCCTTTACCTCCGAATAGATGTGACTTACATGCAAATATCTTTCAACATAAGTTTCCACCGACTTGAACGTTGAATAGATAGGGTGCACATCCTTCACCTCCGAATAGATGTGACTTAAATGCAAATATCTTGCAACGCAAGTTTCCACCAACTTGAACGTTGAATATATAGGGTGCACATCCTTCACCTCCGAATAGATGTGACTTAAATGCAAATATCTTTCAATGTAAGTTTCCACCGACTTGAACGTTGAATAGATAGGGTGCACACCCTTCACCTCCGAATAGATGAGAATGAAAATGCAATGGCCTTCTCAGAGAATGAAAATCCAATGACCCTCTTGGAAAAATGAAATATGCAATGGCCCTCTCGGCAAAATGAAAAATGCAATGGCCCTCTTGGCAAATGAAAAATGCAATAGCCTTCTCGGCAAATAAAAAATGCAAATGATGGATGACCCAATGATTTTCCACTGTAACGAGGTGGATGGCTCGATGATTGTCCAACTGTAACGAGGTGGATGGCTCGATGATTGTCCAACTGTAACGAGGTGGATGATTCGATGATTGTCCACTGTAACGAGGTGGATGACTCGATGATTGTCCAACTATAACGAGGCGGACAACTTGATAATTGTCCACTGTAACGAGGTGGATAACTCGTGATTGTCTTGAAAATGACATCATCTTGATGATTTCATCTGTCCATTTTACTCTTGCCCATTTTGTGTTTATTGTGACGCATGTCTTATTGGGGATTTGTACAAGGAGCTGCCGACTCGCCATGACAATGCTGGAGATTTGCAAGTTGACTTTGAACTTCAAGCGATGATGGATCAGTTGAAGTTGACTATCAAGCTTCTGACAGTACTTGTTGGAATTTTTTGAGGTCTTCCTCAAAATTTTTGTCCCAGTTAAAACTTTTGGCAAATCTCAAAATGATCTCCAATCTTGACTTGCAGTAGATAGCACCTTTATTGTGAATTTTTGAGATATTCTCAAAAATTCTATCCCAGTTTTTATTATAAGGAGAAAAGAAAATCAGACTGGGTATATGATCGAGTTGTCGTGGCGCCTACATATCCTGTTGAGCCAGGAATCAGGTCAAATGTAGTTTCAAACCTGTAGATGATGAATACTGCAAAGAATCTGAGACAAAATCATCAGTAGAAAATGCACAATACGAACATGATAAAAATAGAAAAATAATATTCCCTACGATATTCGAAGCCTAAAGACAAGATATATCACATTTTTGGGACGCACAACCGAATGAAGTAAAATAGGCGTCTCACACTGACATGATTAACCTAATGACACTTTTTACAATGAACAACCCAAAAAGGAAAGGCAAAATCTTTTTTTTTAATGGAAAGAATTTTAAAAAAATGTTTTGAAAAATATTAAAGAGTAGGTGCTTGGCCCCCTTTTTCTAAAAAAAATATAAATAATGTGATGGGACAGTCAAATCTTGACTACAATTGGTACCAACAATTAGGATTGCAGGTAAATCTCTCCCTTTTTTTTCTAACTGAGATTGAATTCAAGGTAATTCCTACAGCTTCAAGTGTTACCTCAAACATACATAAGGATCAACAAGATTTGTTCATCTTGCTTCAAACAAAGGTTTCGAATTGTACCAATCCTTAGGTTTCACGTGCCTTCACAAAAAAGAAAAGTCCTATTTCACACATATTTGAAGCGTTTTATTTTAGGACATTTTTCAAAGTGCACTCATACTCACAAAAATGTTCAATGCATGCAACTGTGATACCATATGCTTGTCTCTTATGTAAATCTCCACTAATGTGAGAACATTAGGAATGAGATCATGTAGGGTTTGTCATTGGATTGTAATGTAGGCTTAGGGATGGGTAGGCTATTTATTTGGAATAAGAGTGACTTAATTCCTTTTTGAGTGTCACATTGAATTTGATACACTTTTGGCGTTTGATCCTCTTCGTTGTCCCGGGGGGGGGGGGGGGGGGGGGGGGGGGGGGGGGGGGGGG
>JAJOOR010010914.1:0-43438 GCA_036250505.1 Solanum acaule
TTCCTTAAGTTCAATGTACTAGATAGTAGTTCTTTTGTATTGTAAGGGTTGTGTCCCTATTGTGTTGTAGTCGTGTTTTAAGATGGCTACCTTGAGACGTAGTATTCCGATTTTGTATTAAAGGTTTTAATGAGGTGACGTTTAAGTCTTGTCTTATATTATGAAAGTTTTAAATTTTCCGCTATTTTTCTATGATAAATGCTATGACGAATGCTAAGGGCTTGTATAAGACCTCCGAGAGGTTGAATACGCCGGTAACGACTAGGGGGTGCTCTTGGGTCGTTACAGCATTCGTAGACCCCAAGTATGTTTTCTGAATGGAACCCATCGACCGACCGTCGATTGAATCACGGATTGTCGACGGGGTTTCGTTGATCCAACCTAGGGCTACAGTACCCGACCCAAACCCCCTTCTTTAAAACCTTTCATTTTAAAAACATCCCTTATTTCCCTCTTTTAACCCCCAACCATTACAACTCCCAAATTACCACCCCTACACATTCCCAACCCTCTATTTCACCAAATCACTCCTATAATTTCTCTATTTTCATCTATCCTAGAATCTCTCACTTATTCTCTCATATTCTCTTCCTTTTTCCTTTTTTTTTTCTTCTCACTATTTTACTTTCCAATCAAAGAAAAGGTTCAGTTTTTGTGTCAGCGCTTGAGTAGGGTGCAAAAAAATCACTGCAAAATGCACTCACCAACTTTCTTTCACTTGTAAGGTAAGCGATTTCAAGAACTCTGAACTTTTCATTGTTTAAATTGAAATCACAAAGTTGTACATGACCTTGGGAATAAATTGCATGTCTAAAATCTGTAAATCTAGTTCTAAATCACCCTTGGGACGATGGTATTATGAGTGTGTTGCTTAACAAATCTGAATAATGGGATTTATTTGTCTAGTTGGAGTTCTTGACTTAGGGAATTTAATAAATTATTGTTTGAGCGAATAAAATACATTATTGAAGCCCTAGGAATGATAAAATACCATGTAAATGTGTTGAAATACATATTCTAGATGTCGAATAGGAGTTGTGATTTGTAGTTGATATGTGCCTATTGATAATTGAAGTATAGATGCAGTCACACTGGTCAACGACCATGATCCACGGAAGGTGGGGAAACCTACGGACTGTGGTTCTTGGTTCATCGTTCCAAGTAGCATAACAGTAGCTCAAGTGGTGAACCATGACATGGATTACAATCCGTCGTTTGATCAATGGACCGTTCTCCACGACCGTGGTTCCAACTTCAGAGACCACAATTTGGCTTCCTGACCTACAGAGGGGAATGACGGTCTGATGTTCAGTCAACGATTCGTAGGTACCCACCATAGGTCCCAAAAACAGCTACTGTTCCAAAAATTTCAACCTTTTTTAAGTTCACTTTCTATTCTAAAATTTTCCTAGGTTCTTAAGTTCTTTGGTTACTAATTAGTCCTCTACAGGTCAAATGACACCAAATCAAGCACACGTCTACCAGAGGAGAGGCAAGTCCAAGTACATCGCACCTTCCCGCCAACTGATCAATGAGTCTAGTGGGAATGAGTATGTCCCGGAGACCACCAGAGGCTCCCCCACTTCACCTTTTACCACAAGGAACAGGTCTAGAAAGGTCATCTCATCGGACGATATGGTCGAGATGAATGACCTCTGAGGAGGGGGACTAGCCTATAGGAGAGTCGCAGTCCGGCTCAGAGCCGCAATCCGGCTCAATTTCCAGTGGCAACCAACTTCAGCCTCCGATGCCACTAGCACGGGTGAAGCTTATGATTCCCCCTCCAGTATTAGAGTTGAGTCAGTTCACATATCTACTGAGCCAAACATGTGGTGCATTGAAGGGTAGTTTTAGATCAACATTTATGGGAAGGCATTAAATGAACACGGGAAGGTTGCTCGGCCTATTACAGAGGAGCATCGCGTGTTGACGGGGAGCATCCACAAAGTGCCCACAATCTCTAACCTCTTCAAGAAGCACAGGTGTGATTGGATGGAGGGAAATCCAGGCAGATACAGCGAGGAGATACTGAGGGAGTTATATGCTTCCTATGCGGCTACGGTGAACAATCCCCTACCACCACGAGCCAAGCCTTTGGCTCAGCCGCCTCTATTGTCCACTTGGTGCGGGGCCTCTCTGTGGATATTTCTGAGTCCACCATCCGTCATTTTATTTATGGACCATAACATGCTTATCCTATTAATACGGTATGGTACGATTATCGAATGGGGATAGTATAGGACAGAGCATTTCGAGACTCCAAGCAGAGAAAGTCACTACTATGCTGGGTGGCTCGGCACATTGCTGAGGAGGGAGAGAACACCGAGTGGGTACAAAATATGTAGTTGCCTATCAGGAAGGCAACTTTGAGTTTTGAGGCCAAATTCAGGTGGTCCATCGTCCGCCACAAACTGTCCCCCACACAGGCGGACAATGTTGTCACTTGGGACCGTGCAGTTATGCTTGCAGCACTGATGGCAGGGTTTGAGATTGATTTTTCCTGGGTTATTATTGCAAAGATTCATGAGAGGGCTTTCAGGCGAACTACTACATTGCTCTTTCCGTGCCTGATCTTTTGCTTGTGCAGAGAGGCTACTGTGTCGATATGGCATTGTGATAGGTTGGTCGACGTGACCAAGACAGTTGATGTTGGGCTGATACAGGATGATACGAACCCAATTGCTCCACGTAAGAGTACACCAGTTGTAGTACCTCCATTAGGTATTGATCTTGCTAGAAATGTTGAGCAGGGTGAGGTGGAGCAGGCTTCTGATGTGACTATACCTTTCACTACGGCCGAGGCACAAGCTCCCCCTTCCACCTCCACTAGTCATGTTGTGAGCTCTTCACGTGCTACTACCCCTTTGGGGTCTATTTTGTACATGTGGCCCGAGTCTAGAAATTAGAGACTTAGATGGCCACACTATTACAACATATGAGACCATGGATACAGCGGTCCGTGGAGGAGTTGGAGGCCTGTATGGAGAGCATGATGGATGAGAAGATCAAGGCATTCCACAAAAGTTTGGAAGCATTTGAGCTCATGGTATTGGAGAGGTTTGGGCCTACTGTTGATCTCTCTATTTTCCAGATGGAGTTGGCTAGGCTCCGGTCAGATGTTGATGCTCTTCTGGCTCCTGATGAGGTTGTCCCCGAGCCCACACCTAAGGTAGATGCAGATGATGTGGTGTTGAGCGCATTATTTGGGGATACGATACCGGTACTTGACCCTTCCCGTGCAATTGGGAAGTGGACCCACTCTTCTGAGCACACTACTGATGATGATGAGGCCCGATGGGCAAGGTACAGAGAGCGGCAGCAGTTTGAGGCAGCACAACGACAGTCTCTATTCGAGGAGGAGCTGCAACAGTGGAGAACTCGCGATATGGGTGTAGGCCTATCCGATTCGATGGGCACTACTGATGGTGCTCCTACTACTATTGATGGTGATACTAAGGGCGTCACTCGTGATAATCCAGCGGGTTCCAGGAAACCGGACCCACCTGTTTCTTGATGGTCTTCGGCGCTTATGCGCCACAGGTTTGTTTTAACCTTTGTTTTTCATTGTGTGCATTGAGGACAATCACACCATATTTTCGTGGGGGTGGGGTAAATAGGTTGTGAGTGGGAGGGTAAAGTCTAAGTAACCTAACTTATAACCCTTCCTTGGGATTTTCTTGCGTGTGTTATTTTTCCCCAAGGGACTGTTTACATTTCTGTTGAACCAACATGTTTAGGATTGTATAAGTGTAGAAGTAGACTAAATGAATGAAAGCATGATGGCACAAGAGCATAAAAATGGATACCCTTCCAAAAATTTCAAATTATGCTTAATCTGTAGGCTTAATCAGCTGAATGTGTTTGATCTTCATATGACATGATAAGAATCGATACGATACCATTGATGAAGCTAGAACTTGAACTAGATGCTTCAATGATTTTATAATGGGACAATGTGCCATGTGTGTGAGAGGTGATTTTGCATATTCAGTTAGTAAGTGTCAATCTAGAACTTGCCTCGTTGGTCCTGCTAAGATAATCTAGGTTGGGAATTAGGAAATGATCATAGGAATTTGTTGATAATAAGTTCACTTAAGCCTAAAAGAAACCAACCAAAAGAAATAAATGCTCCCTCGATTCGAAAGTTTGAGCCTAATGAATACCTTTTTTCTAACACCTAACACACCTTCCCTAAAATCTATTTTGGTCCTAGTCCCTCATTTGATATTGTGCACCTTAACTTAGGCCAAAAGACTAAGTTGAGGGTGGCTAATTCAGAAGTTACCTTAGTCTTGGCCCTGGTCCTACCTAGGACATCGTGCTCCTCAACTCATGCAAAATACATAAGTTGAGGGTGGCTATGAAGAAGGAAACTAAAAATAAAAGGGTATGAAAAGAATTGATTGTAGAAGTAGGAAATGATGAAAAGTTAGTAAAAGATGTGATTGAATGCAAAAGCAATAAAAGAGTGAAAGTGTTGAAATAAAAGATGAAAAGAAAAAAATGAAGCAAGAAAGAATGATAAGTTAAAGTCACATCCGTGCTGAAATAAGTCAAGGAAAAGATCAGAAAACAAAGTGATGTCAAAAATTGGTTGGGGAAAGAGGTTAATGATCAATGTAATGTCAAGGAGGGCAGAAAAGACACTAAAATACCCAAATGTACCAAACCTGATTCTGAGCCTACGTTACAAGCTAAGAAAGCCATATAATGATCCTAGTTAACTAATCTGGAAAGTCAATGCAGTGAAAATAAGGTCAAGCCTATGGTATTGAGCAATAACTATATTCGAATTCACTTCTGAGCGTGAGTGTTCACTGAATCCTTCAGCTAAAATATCTGATGGTGTGTGAGAAAAAGGATTTCTTTGTGGTAAGGGCACTAGTTACATTGTTGGAAAGTTGGAATCTTAGTGAGTGTGTGGTGATATCTATTGGTTTGTCTATGTCATGTTGTGATCCGAATGAATTAGTTTATTGAGTCTAAATGAGAAGATTTGCACTGTGTGAAAGAGTTGATAGAGAAAGCCAAATGATTGCTTGATACTGTGTGTTTGCTTCTGCATGAGTGTCGTTTAGAATTTAGTGTGTCGCTTGAGGACAAACAACAATTTTAAGTTGAGGGTGTTGATATACCGTGATTTAACGGTAATTTTAATGCATTATACTTGATTTTTGCATGAGTCTTAGGCATTTTGTTATTAGATATGATGGTATTTTGATGTGACTTTTGCAGGAAATAGGTTTAGAGCGGTTGAGTGAGAAATGAGTTGAAGTAGCAGAAGTGGCAGTTGACGGAGCCCAACAACGGACTGTCGCTTGATCTATAAGCCGTAGAATGAGTGGCGTAGGAATGTGTTCAAGGAAGGCTGACTAAGTGTGGAACCACATCGGCAAATGACGCCTCGTAGCTTGAGTGACGGACCGTCGATCAGGTTCCATCGTTTGATTCAGAAAGTTGAGTTCTAGTACTTGAACTACGGAGGAACAGGACGGACCGTAAATGGACCTACGGTCCATAGCTGATAACTATCGATTGAAGACCATGATTTTTAGCCAACTACTGAACCACGAAGGAGAAGCACGGACCGTTGGCTGATCCACAGTCCGTAAGTGGCTGTCGTTGATAGAAACCGCGTCCAAACTGCAATTTTCTATATTTTCTTTTCCTACATGGTTTAGGACTTAGTTTCTATAAATATAAGTTATATTTTTCGTTTTTAGGGGTTAGACCTTTTCGGAGACTTTTGTTTTTGGCTTTTGGAATTATTTTGAAAACACTTTAGCAACTTAATTCTTGAAGTTTGATTTATGCAATTTGCTTTTGATTTTCAATTCAAGATTACGATATTCATCTATTCGAATTGTAACCATGAGCAATTAATAATATATGACTAATAATTAAGTAATTCTAGAATAGTGTTTATGCATGTATTGTTAATCCTTTCGTTCTAAATGCTTTTTAACGTGCACAATGTTAAAACTCGCCTCATTCCTACTTGTCGGACCAAGGAAGTAATGAATGAGCTGAAAAGGATTGAACAACAGAGATTTAGACGAGTTTAGCCTCTATCTAATATCCTGACCCTAATCATGCGAAGGCTAATCTGGGTTAAGGGTAATGGTTAGTAAAGTACACACCTGTAGACGGACCAAGTTGCTTGGTGAAATTTCCTACTTGGAGGACCAACCACTTAGGGATACCTAACTTATCAACCTTGCATGCTAACACTAGAATAGAGTTACTATTATTAGGAATATTGCGTTAAGAGCTTGTAGGGAACACTTATTCCCTAATTTTCATCTCATATTGATATCTCAAACTGTGAATCCTACTTATTTGTTACTCATTGATACAAATCAACAACTTGATATTTTATTTACAAATCCCCCCTTTTTGTTACTTTTATTGGAAATCATTTGACTAAATGTAGATAATTGTAAGTTAGCCTAAGTCTGAACCATATTCCTCGTGGGATCGACCCTATATTGAAAGTTGGGTTCTTTATTTGACAATGACCACTTATACTTCTTTCGGGATGTGTAATATGGGTGTATCAATGAGTTGGGAATTTTCACTCATTTAGGGATAGTTATTTAATAAATTAGTGTCCTTAAGGCCTATTTTGTGTTCACAACTGATGTAAAATTGTTTATGTGCATCCATGAAAGCTTAAGAACAAGGCAATGACATTACATTGTGAAAATAAGCAAAAAAGTTTGAAAAGCTAAAGAAAAAGAAGGTTGGAGCTCGCAAAAGCCACTCGGTGACTCGCTGAGTGAGATTTTAGGTCGCCAAAAGGTCCGGCGATTTGGCTCATGAACTAAGCCAACACGGCGAATGAAAGTGCACTTTGGTGATGAACTGAATGGAACGACAACCTTGACCCAACTCTCGTAAATGAACAGAACAACTGGATACAGAAGTCAAGTCCAAATGGCAAAAAGGCGTGCATATCAGCGGATCACCGAGTCATTCGGCGATCACGACTAACTTCACCTATGGGACTGTGTACTGAAATTTTTAGAAGTTTTTGGAAATATATAAATTGATTTTTGAAGAGAGAGAAAAGGGTCTTACATGGTCTTACACAGATTTTAGAGATTTTACATACTTTACAATACTGAATATTCAGGGAGACGATTTTGAACTTAGATATTGAGGTTGTAAGATAATGGCATTGAGCATTGGACATTTTGTCATTCCAATGGAACATCTTTTTGGTAACAATTTCTTGCTTTTTGTTATGCTTGGCTAAACCCTTTTTCCTTAGGGGTGCGACTATGCAATCAAATACATAAATTAGCTTGTAAGTATTGTTAATTTCTAGATTTAATGTTGTTTTGAAATGTGTCTAGTTATTTATTCATGTTTTCATTCATGAATTGAAGTTGCAAATTTAGTTTTAGTTTTAGCTCTTTAGGCTTGCTTGTGAAAGTTTCTTAGAGTGGAGTAAACGGTTGATAGTTGTATTGACTTGTGTCTTTACAACTCCACTTGATAAAGTGGGTTAAATTAAGGATTTGGGTTGCTTTGCATTGTTAAACTTGTTGAGGTTCGAAGGAACTCTCTTGAAACATAATAACTGATTGAAAAATGGTTGTTATAATTACAATCCATCCTACCCATTGAGATTAAATGACTTAAGGCAATTGTTCTTTACCCATTAAGCGAAATTAGTATTTGATTGCTCACACACTTGTAAGGTTCCCTCTTTATTTGTTCAAACACCGTGTTAATTGTCTTTGTTAACAATTGATTACCAAACTCTTAATATTGATAATTGAAACTTATTAATTTACATTATGTTGTGTTTTGTTTATTTCTATTCTAAAAAAAATTAGAACACTTTCATACTTCGTATCTGAATTCTTTTCTGTATCACTCCTTATGGGATCAACCCCAACTCACCGTTGGATTTATACTTGTTAGCGACCGCCTACACTTTGAATCATAAGAAGTGTAGTTGAGCGTTATCATGGAGGAATCAGTCGTAGAGGGAGCTATTTGAGAAGCAGAGACAGTCGTGATGGCCAAGTATCCTTATCTTTTTTCTGATTTAGTTTCCACTTGAGGTAATAGTTCCTCTCCAGTGTCTCGGTTAATATTGTGTAATTCAGACTCAGTATCTTATTCCCTTATTTATCCTTTCATTTTAACATATTTGCATGTTCATGAAACTAAGTTCAGTTAGATATAGTATGCACTTGGTGGGGATTGCAGCTCCTTCCCTCCAAACTCAACTTGTTTAGTCTTCATTCCAGGATGAATGATCCCAAGTGGGAGATATTGTAACACCTCAAAAAGTTGAATTTGGAAAGAAAATGAGAAAAAGGCAATCCACGAAGGGGTTCATGGACCGTGAAGAGTACCATGATCCGTCACCTAGACCGTGGAGTTGCGACTAGCAACTGGGAAGAACCACAGACGCCTAAACAGTCCGAGAAGCATCACATGGACTGTGAGGTCGTCCGTGAAAAGGGAACAGAACCCCCAAGCCATTGTGAAGGACCAATACACTTATACAGTCCATGAAGCTTCACACAGACCGTTAAGTCGTTCGTGAATGGGACTGATCAGGTTTTGAGTTTTGGGTCAACTTCAAGAGATCATATCATTCAGCACCAAATGAATTAGGTGGAAAATGACCTATCAAATCAAAGGTCTTTGAGTCCTCTTTCTAATGACACCAATTTGGTAAATTCAGAGCCCGCTGTAAAAAAAAATATGTCTGTTTTAGTGAAGCCCTTTCGGGCAGTGCAACAGCACAACCCACTAGACAGGCCGTGATGCCTTAAACTGCCCGTGAAGCCTCTCGTGTAAGGCACCTCGCCAGTTAAGTTACGGTCATTTTGGTATTTCCCTTATGCGTTTGAAACTTAAACTACATTGATTTACTTCATATAAGCCTAATTAATTAGTCAAAAACTACCTAAAACATTCATTCTCATAAATTCATCAACTTAGAAAGAAAAGAAGAAAAAGAGGCGACAGTTTCTCTCCAGAACAAGCAGTGCTCTCCTTAAAGTTCAACCCCAAAATCCAAAGGATTTTGCTGTACTATTCTTCACCGGGTATGTGAGATTTCACTAGCGGGTTCGTTTTTCCCATTAGGTCCATATAATTTAGTCAATTCTTCAGCCTCTCCATAAATTGTTCAGACCTAGGGTTCCTAAATCTCAGAGGTTCATTGTAGTTTAGCTGTTATAGTTGTTATAATATTAATTACATGTTTCTTGTAGAATTAGTATAGTATCGTGTATAAAACTTAGAAACCCTAGCTTGTGTTAATTATCCATATTTCATGAATACACTTGCTAGGCAAATTAGTGAGACAATCATGCTTCAGAATTCAAATGCCATATCTTTCAGTATATGTATGATGCATTCTCAGATAATTATCAGTATTTTGAGTTATCCATTATTACAATTGCATTTTAAGCTTGATATTCAGATGGGAGTAAACTTAGCACTGAGCGGACAAAGGGATGCAGGCTCATCCATCAGTTTAGGCTAAGACCTTTAGTAGCAATCCATGAGTCGCAGAACTACGATGCCACCATAGGTTCTAAAGGGGTCACCCGTTAGAATAGGCTTGGCACCCTTGTCCCTTGTAGACATCAGTTAGTGGATCCACTTAGACTTATTTGTACCCTTGGCAAGGTATGAACATCCTTTCGTCCAGGATTATAGGTTGGCCCCATATTTAGCTCAATTTGGGGCATGTTAGTTAGTAATATCTCCCACAGTCAGATTCATGTTGCATTGACCATGTATTTAGTGTTTATTTCAGTATTCAATTCATCATGTTCTATCTTCATTATTAGTACTTGGTCATTGCATCCAGCTCAGTTTTTTAGTTATGCTTCAGTATATCTTTTCACATGTTCATTTTCTATATTGTTCAACTTAGCACATATCTGGCATGCTCAATACATTCAAAGTATTGACGCATATTTTTGTGCTACATCATTATATGATGTAGGTTTAGGCATTCCAGACCACGCTTAGCTCGAATTCTAGTTCGTACTCAGCAGCTTCAGTGGTGAATCCTCATAGTTCGAGGATGATAGACATTTTTTACTTTTTAGTATTTACTTTTCAGTTTCAAACTTGTTAGAGTTAGCTGGGGGCATGTCCCAGCAACTCAGATCAGTTAGAGGCTTTCAGACATAGATTGGATTCAGCGTGAGTTGTTAGTGTTGTTTTGAGTCATCACTATACTCTTCATATATTTTATTTATATTCACATATTTATGACTTTTACCCATTTAGATATTAAATTATTTTTAGCTTCCACACAGTGCATGTTTTAAATGAACTTATATAGATACATCATGTCATGGGTTATCTTGGGGTCACTTGTGATACTAAGCACTGTGTTGCGTCAAGGGGGTAGCTTCAGGGTGTGACAGCGTAATTACATGCCATAAGGCTAATTTGGGTTCACTTGTGGCTCTAAGCATCATGTTGCATTTACGGGGTAGTCTCAGGGTGTGAAATCACCCCTAATTCTATAACTTTATATTGCAGCTATTAGTATGTGTGGTAATATAGATGAATGATTGATTGTGTTTTCGAAGTTATGGTGAGATCTTGCCCAAGATAATAATTTTAGAGTTTCATCTTTCATTTCTATCTTTATTGATATATTAAAGACATATGATGTATTTCAGATTCAGATATTGTATTAGAATGTTCTTTAATTCTTATGATACAAGGTTTTGGAAATTCTTTATTGTATCTCAAATTTTCTTTTTTTATTGCCTGGCTTTGTTCTATAAGTCACGTATGTTTGTTTATCTTATCTTTGCTTTGACCTACACACCAGGCTCGGGGTTAGGGTGTGTGCCATGATGACCATAGGTTTTGGGTCATGACATCTTTGTAAAACGTCTATAAAACTTACATTTTTTAGATTATCCCCAACATACCTCAGATGAATGATCTCCTTCGCACGTTTCATGCTAACCTTAAATATGCACTAGAACCTACTAATGAGTAAAGTTTATCTTGATGAACTGTGCAATCATTTGATTCTACAAGGTTGATAATTGTGCTCCTAATTTAGTAAACCCATAAATCTCTTACATTCATGTGGCATTTTTCACCGTAGATATTCATCTAATGCTATTCCAGTCTAGGTTACCTTAGAGATTCCATTTATATATATGTATAGATCATCATATGTCATTTCCAAAGGCTAACCACCTGTTGTTAAATCTAGAAATATCTTTATATGTAATTTCAGTCTCTGGATTAATGTATGAACCAATGATTAATAACGTTTCAAAGATACTTCATCCAATTCGTGTCAATGATCGTTAATCAGTATAAAACCCAACTAAATGAGTTGGGGTCGAATCCCACAATGAGCGGTACGTGTTTCAGATTCAATTGGGAAGTATGAACATGGTCAAATGAGTCATAGGAATAAAAGTTATCGAATAAAGACATCATTCAAATTAAGGGGTGACACGAATGTCAAATTGGGGGTTTTGGTTTTGATTATCAACTACAAACATCAGTCACAACAATACGAATTAACAATAATGAGACAGGTTCTTGGGATGTGATTGATTATAGGCTAATATAGACATATGGGTAATTGCAACTATTAGAAAATAGCTAGATATTAGTAAGTAGGCTAGGCTATAGTGGAGGTAAAATTTTGCTCGAACAGTTTACCCCGAATCAAGTGATTTCTCTCAAACATCAACAAGCATGCAAAATAAGAGCAGCCCACACCTTAATCCATTCACTCTCTTGATCTGAATGTGTGGAATTGGGTTTAGGATTCACTCTCTCGAGCTGAACCCAGGTCAACCCAATACTTACAAATCATCAATCAATAATTTTAGCTCTAAAACCTCTCTCGCGAGCAAGCCAAGAACACAAACATAGAACTGCATTTGCAACTACAATTCTTAAATTAAACCACAATTAATGATTAAACTCACTTCTAAATAGCATTTAAACTAACAATTAACAATACTCATAAACTAAATCAGCCCATAATCACATAATCACACCCCAAGAATCGGGGTTTTAGCTAGACATTATAAAAGGGTAAAACAGTTACCAAATTGATTATCCATCAACTGGATAAGAGTGATTTCATCCTTACAATGCTTCAATTTGAAGATTCTCAAAGACCCATTTCCAAATTCTCAAAAGTGAATTTTGTCAATCCTTCAAAGCTTAGGAATGTGTCAGTCCCTTGTAGTACCTATTAATGTCTCTACGCCGGTAGGCAATTATTTAGTGGTGGATCGGGTATACCAGGGGTGTGTAGTGAAGTAATTGGGTAGTAAGTCTTGGGTAGACTTGATTCTTAGACATTGTAATGACCCCTTATGTTCATTATGGGTAGACCTGTGGTGAATGTTTTGGATCAGAAGATATTCTGAGTAGTAAGTTGAAAATTTTAGGCTAAGCTAGTCTGAGATAAAAATATAAGTAAGGTGAGGTCTAGGGAAATCCAGGAAGAGATTGGGAAAATTTCTAAGATTAGGATGTATTTTCTAGTATTTGGGACATTAATAAGTTCACGGGGCTTTTAGAGATGAATTCAGGTGAGTAGAACTCAGGATGTTGTACTTGGCATGGAAGGGTTATTTTGGAACGTCAAGGTTCAAGGGTGTGTTGTGAAATAATGACCTTGGGGATAAGTTATGAGTTTATATCTTCATGAAAGATGCTATAATAGAAGAAATCTCGCTATAATGGGCCCACTATAGTAGGTTAGTGGCTGCTATAACAATCCTATCGTGATTTAATGCAGAAAAAGTCACAAAACCCCTCATTATTCTGTAACTTTGTTCTTGGGAAAATAAAGGGTGATTTAGGGCTATTTTTCTCAGTTCTCCACCAATCTCTTTGGTAAAGGTAAATTAAATGTTCCCCTAACTCGTAATTTGATTCTTTAGTTGTAGAATATATGATAGTACTCTTATGGGAGTGTTTTGACTTGAATTAATGGTGTGAAAGGTGTTGGTCATGTAGAATGATCATAAAATTGTCCTAGGGTTAGGATTTAAGTGTAATCTTGGTATCGTTAGGATATTAGTAATTAATTATTGTGTTTTATTATTGTTTTAGACTAAGAACAAGCCAAGACATTGCAAAAGGGGAAAGCTCAGGTTCTTCAGAATTTCCATGGCTTAATTCGAGGTAGATGATGGTTGTTTGTTTTATGATTTATGTAATATGTGCATGTTAACTAATTTATAGTATTACTTGTACAATGCACGCAGGAAAAACTAAAAGGCTAATGTTAAATGACATCATGTTTAACATATTTATTAACTTATGGTTTCAAGTGTGGTTGTTTATTGTGATTGTGATTGTGCATATCATTTATGATTGTTTGTTGGCTCAAGTATCACACCAATATAAGATACTAATTTTAACACCCCGGAAACTAGTAGACCAAACTAGAGCCACAAGCTAGGGTTCTAAGACTTGATGTATGGGAAATAGAGTTGTAGATGAGACTTTATGTGTTTAGAATGAGGAGTTTAATGGTTGAACATCAAGATATGTATTAGACCTAGTAGCCTAGATTACCTTTAAGAGTTTGGTTGTGCATGGGAAGGGAAACTACCAAGGTAAAAGGGCAAGGCTAAGCCAAAGGGCCAAGGCAGCCTAACCTTGGCAGCTACTGCCCAAGCGTTCACGACCAGTAGTGTGGACCACGGTCCGTGAAGGGGTCCTTGGAGATGCCTTAGACACTTGGGAGGCCAGGCCAAGACATTCCCCCAAGTTCACGAGGCACTTCACGAGCCGTTGGCTTGACCACTGCCCGTCAAAGTGCCCGTGAAGGTGCCTTAGTGTTTTAGGGTGTTTTAGGGTCTTGGAAAAGTTGGGGGAGCTATTGGTCAAGGGACCACGGACCATGGTGCCCATCAAGGACCGTCCAAGTGGTCGTGGTGCCTGGGACGAGGCAGCCAAGTTGAGGGACATTTGGGTAAAATCCTATGCGACTAGGTTTAGGTCGGGGTCGTTTTGTATGTCTTTTATTCACCTATTTAGACTATTTTAAATCTTTAGCCCCCAAGTTTAAGTCACTTTACATTAGACTCAATTCAAAAACCCAAATCACTCATCTCTCAAATATTTCTCTCTCTAAAAAGAACCTCCATTGAAGAAGAAGCTAGGGTTGCAGCTAAAGTGAAGAACAAAGGCTCCATTGCTAAAGGCTTGTGTTAGGGCATTGATTAAGGTATGTTTAGATTTTCATCTGTGGGTTCTTCCACCCATAGAGTCCCCTAGAAACCCACAAGATTTAAGAAGAAGAACCACAATCTAAGCTAGGGTTACTTTCAATGTATGGGATTTAGGTGGGTATGATTCCATCTCAATATCCTTTCTGTGCTAAGTATAAATCTCACGGAATAGTCATTAATCATAATTCATCTTATTATCCATGGAAAGGCACAATTAGTAACCAATACAAGCTAGAGTTCATCTAGAATAGCTCCTTAATCTTGATTCAACTTAGGTGAGAAAACCTTTCAACCTTATGAATCCGCTTGTGAGAAAAAACCTTTCACAATCATGTTTTTAGTAGTATGTGAGAAATCCTTTCACAAAAACAACAACAACAACATCGATGTTTTACTCTCAAAGCAACCTTAAATCATTTATATCAATTTCATAAAAGAACATGCATATCTTCATAAATTCATCTTCCATAATTCATAAACATAATCATATGTTCATAGAGTAAAGTTCATTGGTCATGCATGGGTTCATGTGAATTCAACTTAAAACATATAATTACTTCAGTTCATGAATAAAAGGATGGGAAACAATCAACTAAATCATAATTGAAAGGGACTCATGAATATTGAATAAAACCCTGCCTTGAATAGAGAATTTTTCTTTATAAAATTGGAGATTTCTGGAATGCTATGGAGGAAAGGAATCCATAGGCGAATACTAGCATACCTTAGCAATCAATGCCCAAAATTAATGGTTAATTGAAGTTCTTCAAGAAAAACCTTGTCTTTCTCCTTCCTTAGTTCTTGAGGGGAAATTTGGAGGTGATCTCGGAGGGAATTTAGGAATTTAGAAGAAAGGTTTAGAATGTGTAGTTTTTAGGCTTAAGGGACTTGTATAGGGATTAGGATTAGGGCCAAAACAACCTAATTTAGGCATTAATTAATTATAAAAAAAGACTTAAAGCCCCTTAAAAATAACTACCAACCTATTCCTACGGTTTGGGCTTATGGTCCGTAGGTCCTTCTACAAATTGTCCTGGTCAACTATAGAAATGATCAAAGACCCTTAATTTGGACAATTTTTTAACTGACACAATATATTTCTTGTAGGTCCTTCTATGAACTGTAGATACCAACTGAATAACCCAACCTTAGGCTTTAAATTTCCACTAAGTCGGGGAGTCACCTACGAGGCCTATCTACGACTCGTACATGGGCTGACGGGTTGTCCTAGTGAACCGTACAAAGCGTACTAGACATTTTTTGAAAAAAAATAATTTCCCCCTTCCTACGGTTGTCATCTACAACCCGTAGATGCTTCTACGTTCCGTAGATGGGAACCGTAGACACAACCTGCAACACAGAAACTTTTATTTTCTCCCTTTTTCAACTTTGAGGTGTTACAAAAATGTGTTATTTATTTCTATTAAGGGTTAGGGATGCTTCCTACTTTGTTTAATTTGATTTTTACCCAAAAAATATCAAATCAAATAGGTTCAAACATATAAACAAAAAATAATCAAATCGAACATTGTTTTATTTGATTTGCAGCTTCTGTATTATGTCAGTCTTAAGTAAATATACCTCTAGACCTCTTTGTAATACTTATTCACCATGAACAGTCCTCTTCTTAACAAAAAAAGGCATTTCTCCTAGCAATTACAAGAATCGTCTTAGTTTATCATCGTCCTACTTCTGTGCAATTTGATCATTGGCCTACCACTTCCTATGTATCTACCTACTTTGTCGCAGTCATAGATTTAATGTGTGAGCCCCTTGCAGTACCTATTAATGTCTCTACATCGTTAGGAAATTCTTTAGTGGTGGATTGGGTATACCAAGGGAGTGTAGTGAAATAATTGGGTAGTAAGTCTTGGATAGACTTTATTCTATCAGACATTATAATGACCTCATCTGATTATTATGGGTAGACCCATGGTGAAAGTTTTGGATCAGAAAACCTTTTGAATAGTAACTTGAAAATCTTAGGCTAGGCCAATCTAGATAAAAATCTGAGTAAGGTGAGGTGTAGGAAAATACAGGAAGGGATTGGGATATATTTTAGGATGGATTCTCTAGTATTTAGGACGTTAATAAGTCCATGGGGATTTTCATAGATGAATTTGGGTGAGTAGAACTCACCATATTGAACTTGATATTAAACTTGGCATGGAAAGGTTATTTAAGAACATCAAGGTTTGAGTGTGTGTTGTGAAATGAGGACCTTGGGGAAGAATTTTGAGCTTCTATCTTCATAAAAGATGTTATAATAGATGAAATGTTGCTATGGCGAGGCCACTATAGCGGGCTAGTGGCTGCTATAGAAGGCCTATCGTTATTTAAAGCAGAAAAAGTCCCAAAACCTCTCATTATTCTACAACTTTGTTCTTGGGAAAATAAAGGGTGATTTAGGGCTATTTTTCTCATTTCTCATTCAATATATTTGGTAAAGATAAATTAAATGTTCCCTTAACTCGTAATTTGATTATTAAGCCATAAAATATATGACGATACTCTTATGGGAGGGTTTTGACTTGGATTAATGGTGGGAAAAGAGTTGGTCATGTAAAATGATCATGAAAGTGTAGCACCTCATAACTTAGTAGCCTAAGCAAGAATCCAAAGGAGAGGTTACAAACCTAGGATTTATCCTTGGCTACCCTCCTTGAAGTTCACACGAGTCGTAAAGGGCACCACGAGGTGTGGTGGTTCCCGTAGACCTTAGGCAGTAGACAACCAAACTGCCTCCACCTTCCAAGACCATCATAACACCTCGTGGTGGGTACCAAATGTCGTGGTGGCATTTGTGGAGGACTAGGCAGTAGCTATCAAGGCTACCCAAAACAAGGGACACTCCCACGAGCCACTTCATGGCTCGGGAAGGCCTTGATGGTCGTGGGAGGGCTCGTGGACAAGAGTTGGTTTTTAGGAGAAGAGGGGTGGCAAACCTAGATACCGGTAAAGGGGCACGGCCATCACAACAGCCCATGAAGTCCCATACGGACTGTGAGGTCGTCCATGAAGGGTTTTCAATAGACTTAGAATTTAGGGTCAACTTCAAACGATCATATCTTTTAGCACAAAATGAATTAGATGTCCCATGACCTATCAAATTAAGGGTCTCTGAGTCCTCTTTCCAACGCCACCGATTTGGCCTAATTACCATCTTGGAGTAAAGAGTTATGCCCGAAATAGTGAAGCACTATCAGGCTGAATTTCTTCACAACCCGTTTGACGGGCCGTGGTGGTCATGACGACCCGTGGTGAGCTTCCAGTGAGCCAATTCGGCAGTTTTTAAGTCAGGGGTTATTGGGTCATTTTCCAATTATTTTAACTCAAAGCTATGTCATTTTTCCCAAGCCTAGGAACCCTATATAAGTCATTTTAACCCCAAAACTCACCCATTCAAGTCATTATTTCCAAAACCCAAAAGAAATCCCAAAGTCTTCCTCTCAAATATTTTTCTCTCTAGAACTTGAAGAAGAAGAAAGAGTTGGAGCTAGGATCAAGGTCAAGTCTCCATTTCTCAAGCATTTGTGGGCTTTGTAATCAAGGTATGATGGCTTTTCATCCATGGAGTCCCAAAGTTTTCCCCAATTGAAAAGATGAAATCCCCAATTTGAGTTAGGGTTTCTTCCAATATTGTGGGTATTGATGAATGTTGATCCAATTGAGTGGATTATGATTGTTTATGTTTGAAGTGAGTAGATTCAATGTTTTTAGGATGAAATTACATGTACCCATGCCTAACCTATGTCTAGAAGGATGCAATTGATGTAAATGGGTTTTATGCCATGAAAGGAGAATTTGTGGGTTTAGATGTATTCAATCTAGGATTGATGAGCTACATTAGAATTAAGGATTATATGATGAATCATGATTAGTAGTGCTTGAGATTGAGGCTATATGATGAAGTATGATTAGAATTGCTTGAGAGTGAAGCATATAGACATAGATTGTTTAGAGTAAAGCTTATAGGATGATTTATGATCAATATTGCTTTGATATTGAAGCTTATGAGATGATTATGATGTTGAATCGCTTTGAGAGTGAAGCATATAGAATGACTAAGAGATATAGTGCTTTGAGAGTAAAGCTTACGTTATGAATTGTTGATTATTGATGTAATTGTTGTGGAAGAGATAGTTCCCACACGATATTGCTTAAGTTATGAATGTGAAAGGCCTTCTCATATTGGATGATTCTAGGTTGAAAGTGTAACACATCACTTTTTTAAAGAACTAGAAAGATCTAGAATTAGAAAGAGTTGTTTTTGGAAAGAATGAAAAATTTGGAAATTTGTTAAGTTATGTTAAGTTTGGGTTTTTGGTCAACATCAAACGACCATAACTCCTAGCTCAGGATGAGTTAGGTGTGCTTTCAGATACCGTAGGAAAGATCTTGGAATTATCTTTCCAACACTGCCAAGTTTGTGCGATTCTGAGTTCATATGAGTGAGATATACCCATTGAAAGTTGGGCTGTTCAATTAAGGAAAGTCTAATCCAGCTTTTTGAAGGGAATTATGGTCTTTTCCATACCCCATGACTTAATTTCGTTTTTGGTAATTAATTGGGGTATAAAATGATAGGATTCAGTTTACGCTTTTACCATATTGAGTTAGGGTTTTAGAGAAGAGAAAAAAAAGAGGAGAAGGAGCAAGAATCGTTAAGATCTTCAAGAATCGCCTGTGGATTTCGTCAAGGGGTGATCCCTATGAGTTATGTGAGTTCACATAGTGTTGGGTTCGTTCACCCACGCGCCAAACATGTTTATTTCAGCATGATTTTTGTCCTAAAAGATTGAGACTTTGATGTTCTTGACTTATATTCTTGAATTGCTTTCGTTCTTGAATTTTGGATGAGATTGAGGAGTTCTTGAGAGTTTAAGGTCGATTATTAGAGTGTATTTCAGTTAGATTCTTGTGTATATGTTGTGGGTACCTGAATCAAAAGAGATATTGAGAAAAAGAACTGAATCAAGGCGAATTGGAGCTAGAAAACAAAGAAGGAAAAAGTCGGGAAAAACTGGGTACCAAGTCCGCGTTGTGGACTTGTTCCACAGGATTGACCAAATTTTCTCCGCATCGCGGAGTGGTCACGGACCTTTCTGCCTCAAAATTTATTTTGCGACCAAATAATTAAATGCATCTCCGCGTCGCGGACTTGCTTCAAGACAGTGATTTCTTGATTTTTTTCTCATGTTTAACTATCTAAATACACTCCTAAACATCATGAGATCTTTCCTATCACAAATCTCAACCCTAGAATCCATAATTCAATTCAACGATCAGTTAAAAGTCAATTCAAGAGAAGTTAAGAGCCAAGTCAACAGAAGTTCTTAGAGTTTTCCAAAAGTCTTTTTCAAATGTTTTAACTTTGTTTTAAGACTTAAAGTTCAAGTTGAGTAAAGAGTAAAGATTGAAGTTCAGTTCTTCAAAAGTATATGGGGACTATGTATTCCCAAAGAGTTAAAATATTTTTACATTTAAACAAGAAAACGAAACCTTGATTTCAAAAGAGCCTTTAAGCTAGTTTCCAGAAAAGAGTAATCGCTTTCACAATTAAGCAAGAGAGAAAGCTTTGATTTCTAAAATAGCCTTTGATCTATGTTTTTGAGCAATTATCTCAAATCACAGAAAGAAGTATGTTCTTAAACATAAGAGCTAGTATCATATTTTGGGATTAGTATTGAGCACCGATATGAGGGAGAGTTCAGACAACTCACAGCCCCCATAAACCATGTAGCCATCATGGGTAGAAAAAGGGTCATACTTTTTATATGATTCCTTTAGTGCTTTTTAGCATAGACTAGTGGATCCACTTAGTAGTCAGGTTCTATGCCCATGGCAAGGTATAGGACGGCCCTGGCACCGTGAGGCAAAATGATGTATCATCACAATAGCTCTTAAGTGATGGTTGTCGATTAGAGAAACTCCCACATAAGTAATTGTATTCTTATATACATAATTTATTTGTATTTTTACATACATTTTAGAGTTATATTGTATCTTTGCATACACACAGAATTGACATCCATTTTTTAAACAGCTTTTCTTTATATTGTACTTGTTTTAAACTGCTTTATATTGAAATGAGTTTAGTTATGTTGAGTTGAGTTGAGTCAGGTAAATTTTTCAGTTCCTTTCAAGCTTATATCTTATTTTAGAATTCCTCTCGCATACTCGTACATTAAATGTACTGATGCTAATTGTCCTGCATCTTCTTATGATGCAGACACAGGTAACTAGGATCAGCATCCAGCGCATCATTGATCAAGTTGAGCACTCAGAGTCTTGTGGTGAATCTCCTTGCTTTTCGGAGGAACTTTTTTATTGTTTTCAATATTATTATTAGTTCTTTAGGATGTCGTGGGTCTTATACCGACATCCATCTCAGTTGTTTAGAGGCTTCATAGACAGTCAGATGTTTGTTCTTGAGTTTCTATTTCTTGTTTTAATGGTTGAGACTTGAGTTGCCATTTTTGGCCAGTGAATGTTATCTTGATACATTCTAAGTGTTTATTAAGCAGTTCAGTTTACTTTGAAAAGTATTTTTATTCATGAGTTAAGCCTTCCGCTGAATAAGTAACTAGGCCAAGGGTTCGCTTGGGGCCAACAATGGTCCTCGAGTGCCAGTCCCCCAGGGTGTAGGCTCGGGGAGTGACAAACTTGGTATCAGAGCACAGAGTTCAATAGTCTTAGGGAGTCTATGAAGCTGTGTATGTAGAGTCCTAGTTATCATTGTGAAGCTCGCCACATCTATAATTAGGAGGCTACAATACTTAGGAGATTTTCTCACTTCTTTCACACTCATTTTGTGCGTTAGAGTTTGATCTCTAAAAAGTTCTTTCTAACTCATGCTTGCGCGTAACTGATTGTGAGCTGGGCTATGGTCGAAAGGGCCTTCATGGGGCGTTTCCTCCCCTAAGAACTAAGAGAAACTAAGGTACGAGAGTTTCTCACTCTTAAGCAAAAATCTATGAGTGTTCATGAGTTCATGAGTTTATTCGTTAATGGGTTGTCTCGCATATCAAGTAAAGAGGGCAAGGCAGCTATGTTGATAGGGGATATGGATATATATAGGCTAATAATCCATGTGCAACAAGTTGAGGAGGATAAGTTGAGGGATAGAGAGGAGTTTAAGAATAAGAAGGCTAAGACATCAGGGAATGAGTCCGGGCAACAAAAGAGTAATGTGAACCAGTCATCCTTCCAACCGAAATAGAAAGGACCTTTTCCATCATCTGCTAGTGCACCTGCACCAAAGAACAAATGTGAGTACAATAGTCAGAATTTCAAGGCTAAACCTACATATTCTCAAGGTAGTATGGCACAAAGGGGTAGTAAGCCTCCTGCATGTGCTAAGTATGGTAGAAACAACTCAGGGATGTGTCATGATGGCTCCACTGGTTGTTTCAAGTGTGGTTAGACCGGTTATTTTATGAGAGAGTGTCCTGAGAACAGACAAAGTAATGGTAATGGGGGAAATAGAGCCTAATCTTCTTCAGTTGCTCCACCAGACAGTGATGCATCTAGAGGATGATCAAACCATGTTTATGCTATCACTAGTCGCCCAGAGCAAGAGGATTTGCCAGATGTTGTCACTGGTATGATCCAAGTCTTTAACTTTAATGTTTAGGCTTTGCTAGATCCAGGAGCAAGTTTATCTTTGTAACTCCATATGTTGTGATGAATTTTTATTTTCTTCATGAGCAACTTCTTGATCCCTTCTATTTTTCTACACATGTTGGTGAGTCTATTCTAGCTGAGAGAGTTTATCGTGATTGTACAGTTTCCGTCAATCACAAAAGTACCATGGTTAACTTAGTAGAGTTAGATATGGTAGATTATGATGTCATTTTAGGTATGGACTAGCTTCATGCCTGTTATGCATCAATAGATTGTAGAACTCGAGTTGTCAAGTTTTAGTTTCCAAATAAGCCAGTCTTAGAGTGGAAAAGTAGTTCAACAGTGCCTAAGGGTCGTTTCATTTTGTACCTTAAGGCATGGAAGTTAGTTTCTAAGGGGTGTGTCTATCACTTAGTCCGAGTAAATGACTCTAGTGTTGAGATACCTCATATTCAGTCAAGTTCAGTAGTAAAAGAGTTTCCAGAAGTCTTTCCAAATGATCTCCCCAGAGTCCCTCCTCAGCGAGAAATAGACTTTGGAATAGATATTCTTCCAGATACTCGTCCTATATTTATTCCGCCATAAAGAATGGAACCAGCAGAGTTAAAAGAGTTGAAAGATCTCCTTGATAAGGGCTTTATTCGACCAAGTGTCTCACCTTGGGGCCCTCCGGTCTTGTTTGTGAGGAAGAAGGATGGTTCCCTTAGGATGTGTATAGATTATCGTCAGTTGAACAAGGTTACCATCAAGAACAAATATCCTCTTCTGAGAATTGATGATCTTTTCAATCAACTTCAGGGTGCCACCTGTTTCGCTAAGATAGATCTCAGATCTGGCTACCATCAGTTGAGGGTAAGGGAATGTGATATTCCAAAGACAACATTGAGGACCTGTTATGGTTATTATGAGTTCTTAGTTATGTCCTTTGGTTTGACCAATGCGCCTGCAACATTCATGGACCTTATGAATAGAGTATTCAAGCCTTATTTAGATATATTTGTTATCGTTTTCATTGATGACATACTAATCTATTCGAGGAATGAGGAAGATCAAGCTAGCCATCTCAGAATAGTTCTCCAAACTCTAAAAGATAGAGAGTTGTATGCGAAGTTCTCTAAGTGTGACTTTTGGCTTGAGTCTGTGGCATTCTTAGGCCACATTGTGCTTAGAGAGGGAATTAAAATTGATACTCAGAAAATTGAGGCACTGCAGAATTGACCTAGACCCACATCTCCAACTGATATTAGGAGTTTCTTGGGTTTGGCTAGATATTATAAAAGGTTCATAGAGGGGTTCTCATCTATTGCATCCCCTTTAACCAAGTTAACTCAAAAGACAGTGAAGTTTCAACGGTCTGAAGCTTGTGAGAAAAGCTTTCAGGAATTGAAAAAGAGGTTGACTACTGCCCTAGTATTGACCTTGCCAGAAGGTACGCAAGGCTTTGTTGTCTATTGTGATGCGTCTAGAGTTGGTTTGGGTTGTGTGTTAATGCAGAATGGCAAAGTTATAGCTTATGCCTCCACACAGTTGAAAGTTCATGAGCATAATTACCCAACCCATGATCTAGAGTTGGCTGCCGTAGTATTTGCCTTGAAAATATGGCGTCATTAATTGTATGGTGTTCAGGTTGATGTATTCACTGATCACAAGAGTCTTCGGTATATGTTTAGTCAGAAAGAGCATAATCTCAGACAAAGGAGGTGGTTAGAATTACTCAAGGATTATGACATGAGTATTCTTTATCACCCAGGTAAGGCTAATGTTGTTGTTGATGCCTTGAGCAGGTTGTCTATGGGTAGTATCACCCATTTTGAGGAAGATAAAAGAGAGTTATCAAAAGATGTGCACAGACTTGCACGCTTAGGAGTTTGACTAATGGATTCCACAGAAGGAGGAGTAGTGGTGATGAATGGGGTTGAATCATCATTAGTGTCAAAGGTGAAAGAAAAGCAAGACCAAGATCTTATATTGCTTGAATTAAAGGCAAATGTTCATATGCAAAAAGTGATGGCTTTTGAACAAGGGGGAGATGTGTATTAAGGTATCAAGGTAGATTGTGTGATTGATTTCAAGGGTAATTGGGATGATCACCTACCTCTCATTGAGTTTGCTTATAACAATAGTTACCACTCTAGCATCCAAATGGCTCATTATGAAGCTCTTTATGGGAGAAGATGCAGATCTCATATTGGATGGTTTGAAGTTGGTGAAGCAAGGTTGATAGGACCAGATTTAGTTCACCAAGCTATGGAGAAGGTGAAAGTGATTCAAGAGAGGTTGAAAACAGTGCAGAGTCATCAGAAATCCAACACTGATGTTAGGAGAAGGGAGTTAGAGTATGAAGTAGATAATTGGGTCTACTTGAAAGTTTCACTGGGTTATGAGATTTGGTAAGAAATGGAAACTTAGCCCCCAGTATATTAGTTCTGATCGGATATCAAAAAGGGCTGGAAAGGTAGTTTATGAGTTAGATCTACCACAAGAGTTAGCAGCGGTTCATTCGGTATTTTCACATTTCCATGTTGAAGAAATGCATAGGAGATCCTTCACTTATCATACCAACTGAAAAGATATTGGTATCAAGGATAGCTTATCTTATGAGGACATTCTGGTTCAGATTCTAGATCGTCAAGTTTGCAAGTTGAGGACAAAGAAAGTAGCATCAGTCAAAGTTCTTTGGAGAAACCAGTTTGTTAAGAAAGCTACTTGGGAAGCTAAGGAGGATATGAAGAAGAGATATCCACATCTCTTTGAAACCGTAGAAATTCCAGATCAAGGTACTAATACTTTTCTTGGTATTTATTTATAAGTTGGCATGTTGTTTTTGCATTTTGATTGTTGGGTGTTTGAACTGAATGTTAGATGTTACACCCTTAGCCTATTAAGAGTAATCTCATTCGAGGATGAATGTTTCCACGGGGGAGATATTGTAACACCTCGCTTTTTGAAACAACTAGAAAGAGCTAGAATTAGAAAGAGTTGTTTTAGGAAAGAATGAAAAATCTGGAAATTTGTTAAGTTATGTTAAGTTTGGGTTTTTGGTTAACTTCAAACAACTATAACTCCTAGCTCAGGATGATTTAGGTGTGCTTCAATATACCGTAAGAAATATCTTGGAATTAAATTTTCAACACCGCCGAGTTTGCGCGATTCCGAGTTCGTATGAGTGAGATATTCCCATTGGAAGTTGGGTTGTTCAATTAAGGAAAGTCTAATCTGGGTTTTTACAGGGCATTATGGTCTTTTCCATACCCCATGACTTAATTTCGTTTTTGGTAATTAATTGGGGTCTAAACTGATAGGATTTAGTTTATGCTTTTACCATATTGAGTTAGGGTTATAGAGAAGAGAAAAAAATGAGGAGAAAACAGGAGAAGGAGCAAGAATCATCAAGATCTTCATGAATCGCTTGTGGATTTTGTCAAGGGTGATCCCTACGAGGTAAGTGAGTTCACATAGTGTTGGGTTTGTTCACCCACGCGCCAAATATGTTTATTTTAGTATGATTTTCTTCCTAAAAGATTGAGACTTTGATGTTCTTGAGTTATATTCTTGAATTGCTTTTGTTCTTGAATTTGGGATGAGATTGAGGAGTTCTTGAGAGTTTAAAGTCAATTATTAAAGTGTCTTTGAGTTAGATTCTTGTGTATATGTTGTGGGTACCTGAATCTAAAGAGATATTGAGAAAAAGAATTGAATCTAGGCGAATTGGGGCTAGAAAACAAAGGAAAAAGTCGGGCAAAAATGGGTACCCTCATGATTGACCAAATTTTCTCCGCGTCGCGGAGTGGTCACGGACCATTCTGCCTCACAAAAAATTTCACGACCAAATAATTAAATGCATCTCCGCGTCGTGGACTTACTTCTAGACAGTGATTTCTTGATCTTTTCTCGTGTTTAACTATCTAAAAACACTCCTAAACATCATGAGATCTTTCCTATCACAAATATCAATCCTTGAATCCATAATTCAATTCAAGGATTAGTTAAGAGTCAAGTCAAGAGAAGTTCTTAGAGTTTTCCAAAAGTCTTTCCAAATGTTTTAACTTTGTTTTAAGACTTGAAGTTCAAGTTGAGTAAAGTGTAAAGATTGAAGTTCAGTTCTTCAAAAGTATATGGGAACTATGTATCCCCAAAGAGTTAAAATGTTTTCACATTTAAACAAGAAAACGAAACCTTGATTTCCAAAGAGCCTTTGAGCTAGTTTTCAGAAAAGAGTAATCGTTTTCACAATTAAGCAAGAGAGGAAACTTTGATTTCCAAGATAACCTTTTAGCTATGTTTTTGAGCAATTATCTCAAATCACAGAAAGAAGTATGTTTTCAAACATAAGAGCTAGTATCATATTTTGGGAGTAATATTGAGCACCGATATGGGGGAGAGTTCAGACAACTCACAGCCCCCATAAACCATGTAGTCATCATGGGTAGAAAAAGGGTCATACTTTTTATATGATTCCTTTAGTGTTTTTTAGCATAGACTAGTGGATCCATTTAGTAGTTAGGTTCTATGCCCTTAGCAAGGTATAGGACGGCCCTGGCAGCGTGTGGCAAAATGATGTATCATCACAATTGCTTTTAAGTGATGGTTGTCGGTTAATGAAACTCCCACAGAAGTAATTTTATTCTTATATACACAGTTTAATTGTATTTTTACATACATTTTGGAGTTATATTGTATCTTTGCATACATACATAATTGACATCCATGTTTTAAACAGTTTTTCTTTATATTGCACTTGTTTTAAAGTGCTTTATATTGAAATGAGTTCAGTTATGTTGAGTTGAGTTGAGCCAAATAAGTTCTTCAGTTCCTTTCAAGCTTATGTCTTGTTTTAGAATTCCCCTCACATACTCGTACATTCAATGTACTGAAGTCATTTGGCCTGCATCTTCTTATGATGTAGACACGGGTAACCAGGATCAGCATCCAGCACATCGTTACTTTTTGGAGGATCCCTTTTATTGCTTTCAGTATTATTATTAGTTCATTAGGATGTCGTGGATCTTGTCCCGACATCCATCTTAGTTGTGTAAAGGCTTCATAGACAATCAGTTGTTTGTTCTTGAGTTTCTATTTCCTGTTTTAATGGTTGAGACTTGAGTTGCCATTTTTGGCCAGCGAATGTTATCTTGATACATTCTAAGTGTTTATTGAGTAATTCAGTTTACTTTTAAAGGCATTTTTGTTCATGAGTTAAGTCTTCTGCTTAGTATGTAGCCAGGCCACGGGTTCGCTTGAGGCCAGCAATGGTCCTCGAGTGCCAGTCCCGGCCAGGGTGTACGCTTGGGGCATGACAGAAAGGATTGCTCACCTAATATGAATCTATACTAAAGACTAAAATTGATGAGGCAAGAGGTGAATACCCATGACATCTAGATGAGTAGGATATGAGGTGATCTCTTATATTCTTTATAGAAGAGTAAGAGGCGACTACCCTTATTCTCTAATGATTGGACCTGGATGCAAGTACCCATGATCCCTTATAAAAAGATATGGAGTCGAATACTCATATCTTATGATGAAAGATATGGAGGTGAATACTCGTATCCTATATTCAAAGATGTGAAGGTGAATATCCGCATCTTATAATGAAATGATGTGGAGGTGAATACCCGTGTCATATGATAATTGTGCATGGAGGTGAATACATATGATCCCATATGATGGACATGGAGGCAAATACTCGTGACCATATAACCAAGGCAAGGGGAGACTGCCCATTAGCCTTTAAGTAAGGCAAGAGGCGACTACCCATGAGCCTTTATGAGAAGGAAAGGAGATGATTTCCTCATGTCTATAAAAGATAAGCTAAAGATGAGAATGATAAATGATGAGCTTGTAGGATGGTCCAAGGTGGCCTACTATGATGAGTGAGACTAGTGGAGGATTACCCATGTCTTGGTTAAGTATGCGTTGAGGTTACTTATGAATTATTCATTTTATATTATGATGATTTATGTGCATTAATTATGCTTATGACTTATATTGTCTAACCCTTATGTTTATGTTGATGTTTATGCAAGCTATCATATTTAGTACATGTTTGTACTAACTCATACTCTTACCTACATTTCTTATCCAAATGTAGGGTCCGACGATATCGACTCTCATCCCCGTGGCTAAGATCTTAGTAGAAGCAAGGATCGAATATTGGTGAGTCCTTATAGCATTCGAGGATATAGCCACCATTTCTCTTATATTCTTTCATTTTATGTTTCGAACTATTGTATGGGCCATGTCCCAAAGATATTAATGTTTTAGAAGGTTTGAGACAAAGTGTATTAGACTTCCACATCGTTTATAAAAGACTTTGATATTGATGGAAATGTTTTAAATTTCCACTCATTTCTATTATCTTATGTAATGAAAGTTAAGTGGCTTATATGAGGCCTCTCGGGGTCTTGTATGCCATATTACGTGTAGGGTGAACCCCTGGGTCGTGACAGAAATTGACCTAGGATTAAGATTTAAGTGTAATATTGGTATTGTTAGGCTATTATTCATTGATTATTGTGTTTTATTATTTTTTTAGACTAAGAACAAGCCAAAACATTGCAAAAGGGGAAAGCTCGGGCTCTTTAGAGTTTCCAAGGCTAAATTTGAGGTGATGATGGTTGTTTGTTTTCTAAGTTATGAAATATGTGCATGTTTACTAATTTATAGTATTACTAGTACAATGCATGCTGGGAAAACTAAAGGCTAATGTTAAATGACATCATTTTGATAACCTCATGCAGTGAACCTTTTTATTAACTTGTGGTTTCAAGTGTATTTATTTATTGTGATTGTGATTGTTGGTTGGCTCGGGTACTATGCCAATACAAAATAGTAATGGTCGGATCGAATACAATGCCTGGTATTAAATACTAATGGTTGGCTCGAGTACCATGATGGTACACTAACAGTGTGGTTTCCATGGGAGAATCGGGTATGTGTTATTGCGATCATGTGGTACGTGTTTCAAAAATTGTTAAGTAACAAATTTTGACCAGAAGTTTATGGCTATTGTGAATTGTTGATATATATGTTGGTATGTATTATTGTATTATGGTTACTTTTTTACATTCATGTCTTGGGACTGGTTGTATGATCCTACAAGTACACGGTGGTTTGTGTACTGATACTGCACTTGATCTTTCTGTGTTGAGAATATGACATATTCAAGCGGCTAATTCGAGACCTCATTTGTGATATGTGTGACATATGAATCCAAGGTTGATCTACTTCTTTTAGGCTGCCATGGATTCTTCTATGTCTCTTTGTCGATCCATTCGGACACAAACATTCTAAACTCTTACAGTTATTTTTTCTTGTTCATCTCCTTTATTCTAGATCCTTTAGAGCTTTGGTACTATGACTTTCAAATTCTAAGATTTAATTCCGTAATGTTTTTTTATATTTGATTGAGTTTATGCGAACTCGATCCATGTTATTTTAGAAATTATTTTCCTAGTGTTTTATATAATGACTAGCTTCTTAAAATGGCTGATAGGTTAGGTTTGGGTTAGTAATTGGCTCACCCACCAGTGAGTGAGATATTGTGGATGCCACTCACGATAGTTTGGGTCATGAAAATTTGGTATCAAAACTCGGGGTTCATTGATCTCATCATACCAAAACAGTTCTAATTGAATCTTGCAAAAAACAGTATGGAGACATATGTACTTTTCTTTAGGAGGCTACAAGACTTTAGGAAAATTATCTTATTTCTTTATTCTATGTGCTATAATTTGATTCCAATTGGTATCTGGCGATCCAAATTGGTATCTGACTTTCTTCACTCTTCTATCATCATATGGTTGATACGAGATGAAATGGCAAATGGATAGTACCTCTAGTGTCTTTTATGGATCTTATGAATAGAGTGTTCAAGGAATATCTTGACATTGTTTGTGGTTGTGTTGATATTATTTAATTTATTCACAGATTGAGGATGAACATGTTGATCACCTAAGGATCGTTTTGCAAATTTTCATGGAACATCTTTGTTTGATAAGTTTAGCATATGTGAGCTTTCCTTGGCCATATTATTTTCAGTGAATGTATTAAGGTTGATCCTAAGAAGACTCTGGTAGTTAATAATTGGCTTAGACCTTTTTCTCCTTCAGGTATTTGGAGTTTCTTTGGTTTGGTTGGGTATTTTAGAAGGTTTGCGGGGGGATTTGTCCTCTATTGCTTCATTTTTTACTACGTTAACTCGGAATAAGGTGAAATTTCAATGGTCAGAATCTTGTGAGAAAAATTTCCAACATTTACATATGGTCTAGGATAGAAGGTAAAACGACTCCGTATTGGGTTAGAATAATTAGGAAAAGACCCAAAATCCCTTCAAATAAAATTGTCGTACCATCACTAACGATTCAAACCTACGGTCCGTAGGACCTACTATGAATTGTCCTGGTAGACCGTAGGTGGGGTTCAGGAACTTTTTTTGTACCTTCAAACGACGAGGCCCATGTACGGTTGGTAGGTCTACCTACGAACCGTACATGGCCACCGTGGGTCCTAAAAATTTCCCAAACATTTTACTTCATTTCCCTTGTCACCTATGGATGCCATCTACAGTCAATAGATGTTTCTACTAATCGTAGGTGGGAGTCGTAGGTCACAACTGCAACCCAAGAAAAAAATCATTTTCCATTCTTTTCAAATCTGAGGTGTCACAGTATCTCCCCCTTGGGAACATTCGTCCTCGAATAGGACTCAAGACATCATAAGGAGGGTAGGAAGAAGATGTAACAGCCCAACATGAATGCAATCACATAAATGCACATGTCCAAGGATGAAAATCAACTCCAACCTAAAGCATATTCAAAACATCATTTCATAAGGCCTATATGCAACTCATACTCAAATGCACATAAACATGGAAAGATCAATCAAATTAACTCATTTTCTCAACAAAAAAAAACAAGTTTTCATAAGCATGCATGCATGAGGAAATATGACAAGGACTAAGTCATAAGGATGGACCATGAGGAACTAAATACCTCAAGCTAGAGTCGGTCAGAGGGAGAGAGATGAGGATAACGGGACTTTATATTGGCTACGGCCTCCCAAGATCCACCCTCAACTAACTGATTTCTCCAAAGAACCTTCATGGAAGCAACTTCCTAATTTCTCAATTTCTTAACATGCCGGTCCAAAATCTCAACCAGAACTTCTTTGTATGAGAGATTCTCATTAACTCCCAAACCTTCTAAGGGAACTATGGATGTCGGATCTCCAACACATTTCTTAAACAAGGAGACATGGAAAATCGGATGCACCGATTCCAAATCATTAGGTAAATCAAGTTCATAAGCAACTTTAACAAAACGCTTCAAAATCTCATATGTGCCCACATAACAGGGACTATGCTTCCATTTCTTCCTGAACCTCATCACACCCTTCATGGGTAAGATAATCAAGTAGACCCAATCATGAACATCAAACTCAAGGTCTCTCCTGGCGCCGCTGCCAGGGACTTTAAAATTAGCAGATATCTAATTTTTTGAGTGTCTAAATTATTTGTACAAGTGTTGACAACTTGATCTTGGCTCTTCATTTCACAGGTTGTGTCAGGTTTTCACACTGGAAGACGACCAGGACTTGGTAGAGCCTCTAGCTGAACCAGAGAGATTTGTTCGTTATCGGAGAAGGCAAAAAAGACTCACTTATCCTGTTCCTCTTATGGCAAGTGAACCAGAAACTTTAGAAGAAATGGAGGATCAAGACCCACCTGCAGTGATGGCAGAAATGAAAGTGAGAGATGTGTCAATCCAACAGACCACCAATGTTACCTCAAGTATTCAGAAACCTGCACCTGGTGGGAGGTTTGGATTGAAGCAGAAGATGGTGCAATTATTGCACACAAACGGGCAGTTCACTGGTCTATCTCATGAGGACCCACGAGTGCATATTCAGAATTTCCTCGAGATCAGTCACACGTACACCCCAACTGGAGTGAACTCTGATTATGTGAGGCTCACATTATTTCCCTTTTCTCTGCTAGGGGAAGCAAAAGGATGGCTGAACTCTAAGCCCGCAAATTCCATAACAACTTGGGATGATCTTGCCCGAAAGTTCTTAATAAGGTTTTTTCCATCTGAGAAAACAACCAAGCTGAGAAGTGATATATTAAGCTTCTGACAGAAGGGAGGGGAAAACGTGTACCAAGCTTGGGATAGGTTTAAGTCTCTGTTGTTAAGTTGTCCACATCATCATCAAGATAACGAAGTGTTGGTCCATACCTTCATTGAAGGGTTGGAACCAAACACAAAAATCTTACTTGATTCTGCTGCAGGTGGTCAAGCTTTGGAGAAGACATATGTTGAGTTGTTTACATTGCTTAATAGAATTTCACAAGGTAACCCCGAATGGAATGGTTGGCGAGCTTGGACTTAGCTCACCCTTTGGTCCAGCATCTTGGCCAAATGAGGCAGCCACTAGGCGAGCACAAGAGCCCAAGGGCGACTCGCCCAACCCCTTGGGTGATCAAACAACCCCATCGCCAAACAGCCCCTCAAGGAACAAGGTTTCTTTCACCCTATCTTGCTAGTCTAGGCCCTTGCTTGCACCCTAGGCTTCCATCTTGCTCCATTTAGGTTCTAAAACAGTCTACACATCAACCTAAATTCACTCTAACCCAAACGTTAAGGCTCTAATTCAACCTATCATTTTGCGAGTCGTTACAATTTCATATCAAAGTTTCAAAAGTCTTTCTTTCTTTCTTAAACTTCGAGTCAAGTCAAAATAACTCATATAAATTGAGACAGTGGGAGTATAACTTATTACAATTATTTCAATCAACATTATTTAAAATTTACAATGTTGATAATATTTGTAAGTATTGATTTTACACTTATTGATATGATTTACTATCATATAGATACATCTATACAACTTATTTTAGATAAATAATTTACTAACACACACAAATATATATATATATATGAACATGTTTTTTTAAAAAAAAAAAAAAACTAATATAGTACATCAATAAACTAGTATTAAATTTACAAGTTTCTGATTTACTGGGTGTTTGGATTGGCTTATTTTTAGTGGCTTTTAGTTTTTAAGCTATTTTTGGATTTCGGAAGTGTTTGGATAACACAAAAAGTTTAAACACTTTTTTAAAGCTGAAAAGGTACGGGGAAAAAAAGGCAAAAGTCAAAATTTGGGTATTCCCAACTTATAACTTTTGACTTTTAGGGTGTGTTTGGTATGAAGGACTATGTTTTCCTAGAAAATGTTTTTTTGGAAAACAAGTTGATTTCTAACTTATGTTCTCATGTTTGGTTGGTGAGTAGAAAATATTTTTTGAAAAACATTTTTTATATTTTGCTTGAGACCAAAAAATACTCTTTAGGAAAATAATTTCTTATTCGAAAATCAACCCCGATAATTGATCTACGACCCGATCCCGACACCCAAACTAGGATAAGACCCCGATGACTGTTCCAAAATCCGACCTTGAGATTTGACCCAGGACCTGACCCAGACATTAAAAATATTCTAACAGGGTGGCAGTTGGGGTGAAGGGGAGGGGGTGGCATAAAAAATGAAATTTTTTAAAATTTGAATTTTTTTAAAAGCAATTTTAATTTTTTTTTAAATGGGGGTGGCGTCGTTGGGGGGGAGGGGGGGTTGGCGTAAAATATGAAATTTTTTTAGTATTGAAATATTTCCTAAAAACATTTTTTTCTTTGAAACATTTTTTTTCAGGAATGGCCGGGGTGGGGGTAGGGGTAGGGGTAGGTGTAAGGGGTGGCGTAAAAATGAAAAAAATTTAAATTTGAAATATTTTCCGAAAAAAAAATTAAAAAAATAATTTGATGGGGATGGCTTGGTGGGGGGGTATGGATGGGGGTGGCATAAAAAATGAAAATTTTAAAAATTCTGAAATACTTTTCAAAAACAATTTTTTTTTAAAAAAATCATGGGGTGGCATGGATAGGGTGGGGTGGTGTTAAAAATGATTTTTTTAAAAAATTTGAAATATTTCTCAAAAACATTTTTTTTCTCAAAACAGTTTTTTGACGGGAATGGCTTGGGGGTGGCGGGAGAGGGTTAGGGGTAGGGGGTGGCGTAAAAATGAAAAAAATTTAAATTTGAACTAATTTCCAAAAATATTTTTTTAAAGAAAATGGCAGGGATGACCTGGGTGGGGTTGGGGAGGGGGGGGGGGGGAGTGGCGTAAAAAATGAAAATCTTTTAATTTAAAATGTTTCCCAAAAAAAATTTTGACGACGGTGGTGGAGCAGGGAGGTGGTCTTGTTGGGGGGCGTGGGGAGTGGCGTGAAAAAAAAATTAAAAAATTTGAAATATTTTTCAAAAGCAATTTTTTTTAGGGGTGATAGGGGTTGGGTGAGGTAAAAAAAATTAATTTGAAACATTTTTCAAAAATAATTTTTTATTTTTTATTTTTTTTTGTTTGGGAGGTGGTTTGGTGGTAGGGATAAAAATATATTTGAAATTTTAAAAATTTGAACCTTTTTTTTGAATGGGGAGGATCGGTTATGGGGAATAGGTAGGGTATGAAAAAAAATCAAAGGATGAAATAGAGTTTTGGAAAATGTTTTCCCTAATTTTGGAAGGGAAGTTATTTTTCTTAAATTTGAGGAAAATGAGTTGATTTGGTAAATATTTTCCAAACATTTAAGTCAATCAAACATGGGAAAATTGGAAACTCCATACCAAACACACCCTTAACGTATAAGTCTCTTTAAAAAAAAGGTCAATCCAAACACCTCTTAAAGTCGTCCTCCTTACTTTTTATATGTTTTGATAATATGTGTGAACCATATAAAAAAAATTTATTAAAAGTATTTTGGAGTAAACGTAAAACTATTATTGTAATTGAATGTGTCTTGGAGAAAGTGAGGACAAGGTGGGGATAGGCTTAGCCAGTCTGTCTGTGTTTGTGGAAGCTAAGCTCCCAAACTCTCACTTTGTTATTTCTTCTTTTCTTCTTCTTGTTTGTGTTGTTTTTGGTGGTTAAGTTTGAATGGCTGCTGCTGCTGTTTTATCTCTTTCTCTACCTAAGCTTAATGTAATTAAAGCTTCTTCAGGCAGTAGTACTATTTTTGCTCCAGAGAGTCTTGAAGAGAAATTTGGTCGTAAAGGCATCAAGTTTTCAGATGGAGGAACAGTTGAGCTTACTGTTAGAAATGGAAGTTCAGTGAAGCTACAAATACCAAATGCACATATCACTTCTTACAAGCCTAAAGTTTATTGGAAAGATGATGGCTTTGAGGAAGTTCTTTACACTCTTCCTAATTCCAGAGGTGGCATTGCTTTGGTAATCAATGAAATCTTGGAGCCTAATCCTAAACTGCCCGTCCCGAACACAACAACACCTTCTGATCAATGGACTCTCACAGATGTTGATTCTGACTCTATTGATGCTCTACAGGTAAGCATCTAAGTTGCTCGGACTCTTCAAAAATGTGCATACATGACTAAATAGACAATTTCTTGATCCTTTAAATAGATTTCAATTGCAGCTGTATAGGTCATTCTTGATTTTCTTGCCCTTTGCCTCAAAAGGGAATAATTACTCCTTGCATTGTTAAGGGCAGGTTGAATTGAGCTGCAGTCGAGGGAGTCTAGATATTAACTATGTGGTGTCACTCTATCCATTGAGTATGGCAACAGCAGTTATAGTGAAGAACAATGGCCGAAAGCCTGTCAAGTTAACGACAGCTATACTAAGCCATTTGATGTCTAAGACAAGAAAGGGAACAGGAATACAAGGACTCCGGAGCTGTACTTATTGCACACATCCTCCGTTGTCTTCTTCCTTCGAAATTTTATCTCCAGGGGAAGCTATGAAAAGTGAGGAACCCGGTATGTTCTCTTTTGGTTGGGAACCAGAGAAGAAGCCCGGCATATGGTCTACTCAAGATGTGCCCATTACTGTCCTCAAGCACAAGCTCAGTAGACTTTACAGTGTTCCACCACAAGAAAAAGCAAAGGATTTTTATAATTCAATACCTTCAAAATACGAAACAATCGATCAGGTATCACATTCAAAACAAACACTCTCCCCTAACTACATACAAGTAATACTTGTTTTATAACTCATAGTTTAGTGTTCCTTTAGCATCTTAAGAACAAATTTGTCACAACTGGAATTATCTGTCTTAAGAGAGCATAAAGTTCAGAAAAGTTATCTTTAGAAACAACAGAAAACTTAATGTTTTGTTTCGTTTCGTTTCCAGGGTCGTGAGCTCTTCTTCAGGATAATACGTATGGGCTTTGAAGATATTTACGTATCGAGTCCAGGTTCATTTTCAGAAAAGTATGGGAAGGATTACTTTATCTGCACAGGCCCTGCTTCAATGTTGGTTCCTCTTGTTGTGAATCCTGGTGAAGAGTGGAGAGGAGCACAAGTTATTGAGCATGATAATTTATGATTGTCATCTACAACTTCAGAACTGGAGTAATTTTTTCTTAAAAAAATGTATATCTTTATTTTACAAGCTTTCTGTACCTCCTGAATTTATTCATCAAGAAACTGCAATGCCAAATGTACTTGGTTATTCTTTTTTTTTTTTACTGTTTATGCTCCACCAGAAGAGTAATTGTAGTTATCAATCTGAGAGTTCCAAAATACAAATGGATTTAGTGAATACTTGTTTCTCCGTTTTTCTCTTCGCGTCCAAGCAAATTCAGTGAGTTGAGCAAGAGATATGTTCTTTCAACTAGATGGGCTAAATAATAAGGTTAGACATGTTGATAGAATCCACATGTTACACCCTGAAAAAAGAGAGGGTGAGTATTGAGTATTGAGTAGGTACCACCACCCAAAATATCATAACAAGATATGTCAAAATACACAAAAAAAAAGGGAGCATAATCCACAAGCCCTTTCAACCATAGGTCATAGCCAAACAAAAGTTATCCAACTACAAGTTAAGAAATATCATATCATGCAACAAGTATAACAGAACTTAGTCATCTTGGCATACCATCTGGTGCACTCTATTCTTTCTTCTTCTGTTTGGCATGGCTGCCATTAACACTTGTCTCCTCTCTCCAAATGTAATTTCCGGTTCTCCAATTTCTAGATCCCCGAGCAAAAGCATATCGACATTTCCCCCTCCTCCTCTCTGCAGTCCCCTCCACTACAGTAGCTTAACAAGAAATATTCTATTGCCAGGGGTAGCTTCAATATCATACCCACCCATTGACACGGAATACTTGGAAAGTGAGTTCAGTGGACATGGAGTAACCTTCACAGAGGTTAATGAGAGTTGTGTTGTCCGCATGGCGTTGGAGAATGGAAGTATAGCTAACTTGATGCTTCCAAGTGGTTTGATCACATCATACAAAGCTCAAATGTGGCATGGAGGCACAATGGAGTTGCTGCATACCACTGTCTCAGAAGGACAGAATGGTTCACCAGTCATTGAAGGAGGAGTTTCACTAGCCTGCAATTGCGAGAACGATGACGGTTTTTCATGGTCACCAAGTTCTTGGGCTCTTCATCAAGTTAGAGGAGATCCTCAAGGATCTATTCAGGTGCCTTTTGTACTTGCTATTTATTTATGAATTCTGGTTTACAAGTGCCTAGTAGATTGTTGAATTAGATATTTAGACTTGTTGGAGGTGCAGGTGGAATTGATTTGCACAAGTTCAGATGGAAAGATTGAAGCTAAGTATATGGTTACTCTGCAAGAAGATCTTTTAACTTCAGAGATCAAAATCTTTAATTTAGGTATGGCAAGCTTCCGGATGACGGGTTCAGTTCTTAGCCATCTGACAGTAAGCACACCAGAAGCCAGCTATGCAGTAGGACTGCAAGGCTCAGATTTCTTCAGCAACCCTCCATTCTTAGCTAACTTCAGCATTGTTCCGCCTGCCTTTGGGAAGACGAAAAATCAGCCTTCTAAGAAATCTTTTGGGGAAATATTCTCAATCTGGAGTACAAAAAATCAAAGCCCAGAGAAAATGGCAGAAAAAGAGTTGGAGGGTGAAGAAACAGACAACTACAAACATTTGACTGATGAAATGAGCAAAATTTATAGAAGCGCACCTAGGAATTTTACACTCATCGATCGGGTAAACTGTCTTCGTGAAATGAAACAGTATTAAACAATTTCTGAATTCTAGCTGCTAATTGATCTTGACATGTTGATAATTATTCATGATCAGGGAAGACGAAACTCAGTGGTAGTAGGACGGGACGGGTTCAAAGAAGTGTACTTGCTGAGTCCTGGCTCAAGACATGAAAGTTATGGCAGATACTCATACATATGTGTTGGGCAAGCTGCTTTGCTTCAACCAATAATCATAGAATCTCAGAGTGAATGGAGAGGTAAACAAAGTTTGCATAACCCAAATATGTGAAGTTTTGAACCAGCAAAGCAAGCCGATCAACTTGTTTTCACACAGAATAGAGTTTCTCATAGCAAATCAAGAGATGGCAACATCATTACAACACAGAAACCATAATTCAAGCAGATACATTTGATTTAACTTTGAAAGTGAGGTCTGATGTGGATATTAAGCTATAATACTATTTGGTTGCTTTAAAACATAGGTTTGTTTGTCCTGTTGCCCATGTTTTCCCTGATTAACTCGAGTAAAGCTTACAAATATTTATTTAATTCATCTGGTCGTGGAATCAATTTACTCAACAAGCTATAGACAGCAAATTATTTTAAATGGACAATTAAACAGATGTGTAGAACAAAGGCTATTGACAGTGCATGAAAAAGCAATATCTTTTTTCAAAAAAGAAACTTCAATTGGCATCCAAATAATCAATTCTAACGATAGGATACTAGTTCTGTAGCAAAGTAGATTAATCCTCAATGAGCAATGAGAAAATTAAGGTACTGAAGGTCCTATTTAGTACCCACTATCTAAGAGTGGGATCTATTATAGAAGACCAACTACATATTTTAGGTGGGAACAAGGTTGAAGCTTTGGTCTTGATTGCCTATCCACACCGAAAGTACAAATGCTGCCAAAAGTACAGCTAAGATACCAAAAATCAATATGGGAGCAGAAGCATAGCCTTTTGGGGGAATGACACCTTGAGATTCTGTTCCATTATGGGCAACATCATTTGAAGATACTTGCACATCTCCATTAGCTTGAGCATCTTCTGTCGAAGATACTGATTCGGTGTTCAGATGGTAGTGTTTCTCATCATTAGATGTTGCCCCTTCTCTATACTCACGCCTTTCACGATGGAAGAGGCCATTTACTTCAGACTTTTCTGGACTTCCTTCACACCTGCACAAGGACGGACTCCTGAACTTTCTGGTTTTCCTCTCAGAAATGTCTGAGTTCACGTCATTGGCATCCTGAAGGAGATGAATAAGCTTTCTTGGTGTTGCAAAGATCTTCACACTTTCGACATTAACATGAGAACGTGACCTCTGAAGCACAAAAAGAGAAATGTCAACCATGTTAGGGCACCCATTAAATAAATATTAAATAGTACACCATACTAGAAGCACATAAATTCAATGTGTCAAGGATTTTACTTATCTGAACCATTTATATTTTGAAATCCCGAAAGTTATGTCATTTAACTTAAAACAATTACAGAATTTCTCTGTGCATCCCAGAGAAATCATATACACAGAGTTTTTTACTTATAAGAATGTCATTGCTATTTAATTAGGTTTGTGGCAGATGAACTAGAGGGAACCATCTATTTTGTTTATTTCTTTAATCCTCTTTGTAACTCAAATGACCGAGTTGTATCTTCTGTTCATCACTAATAATACAAGGTACTTTTTTAGCTCCAAAAGACTCCATGCTGTCTGTTGTTCCAACAAACATCTACTAAGATTTGATTTTGACTTTAGAAATAGTAAAGCAATTTAAACTTCCAACATTATAAACTGAGCAAAGAACAAACTACACTCAATAACATGTTTTACCTGAGGACTTGGAGTAGCACTTCTGACAAAACCATTTCGGGCAGATCTTGGCAAAAATCCAGCAAATTCAGCAGTGTTATCTCCTGTACCATTATGAACCTCATTGTGCTCAGGGTTTATGACACCATTTCCATGTGTGAATTCGGAGAAGATGCCATCCTTTAGAGAGACATCAGCACCGCCATTTGCACTCTTCCAAAGTTTTCGGTTCACACTCCTATCATTACCCAAAACATAAGGGCCCTGATTGATTGAAACAGGGGAGTCCATAAATGGTTCATAGTCAACAAACGAATTAATTGTGCGTGATTCTGGTGATGCAGTTAATGATGATTGGTCACCAGATCCCCACAGATTTCTCCTCATGTTCCCTCTACTGTCAAAGTTGGATCCAGTCATTGAATCTACATCTCTCTCAAATTTCGAACCCTTCTCAGAGCATATTCTCTTTGCAGTCTGTAATGCTTCAAATGCAGCCCCTCTAACATAAAGCATCTTGTCAGATTGACATTTTTCCATCTCCTCAATAACCATTCTGAGCTCAGAATGTATGCTTCTTTGATCCAAATACTTCATCAAAGAGTTGACCATATGAATGGCGGACAATCTTTTTTGAGAATTTCCTTCTCCGCTGCTACTACTTAAAATTTGTAATCCAGACTGTATCAACAATCTTGCATAAGCTTCCATAATTAAGCTATTGTGTTTGGCTAATGAAGTGACTAGAGCCATATGAGAATTAGTTTGTGTATGCTTCTCCAAAGCCCCAGCAACTCTTTGACAAACCTCATGAATCATCTCATTTGAAGCAACCCGCCAGTTATCAGAATCCACCAGAGCCTTTAGGCAGAGAGCAGCTCCAGAAGATAAACTCTCCTGTCTCCCAAGAAGACAATCTGAAAGGGGCTTTGAGAGGGAGTGTATAATGTATCTTTTCTTTTCCTCTGGTGTCGTTGGGTCCATACTGTACCTCGCAATGGCTGGAACAACTTTTGAACAAGCTTGGTGAAGGGCAAAAGATCCAGCACTGGATATCAGGGTCTTGATAATAGTGCTCATGATGTTATCAATCTGAGGAACAATTTTAGGTCCATGTACACGGGCAAGTACCTCATAAAGTGAAATTGTGTATTCTCCTGATGATGCATTGGATTCTTTGGTTTCAGAAACCTGAGCAAGAAAGAGAGGGATTGCCTTGGAATCCAGCTCTTTCACATATGACTTCAATGCTTTCATTGCGCATTTTCTACTCTCAGCATCCTTATCCAAATTCTCCAGCTCTCTTCTAAGTATTGGGCTCAAACTCCTCCCCATTACTACCACTTACCTACAACCAATTAACATGTTAGACAGCTTCAGAAAATGAAGCAAAACCAAACAAATAAAGATCTACATTAAAAAAAAAAATCCTTCATTTTGGGTATTACACCATGTATTATCTTCAATTAGTACTGAGAAATATGAATCAGAAATTATTCCACCAAATCTTAAGACACTTTTAACAAACTGAAGACAAAACAACAACATACCCAATGCGATCCCACAAGTAGGGTTAGGGAAGGTGTAGAATGCACTCAGACCTTAACCCCACCTGTGCCGCAATTTAATACAACAAAATTTTCAAGAAATCCAAATATTAACAAATGGGTGTATCCAATTCTTATCAAAATTCGCTTTTCAGAAGAAAAAAAAAGAAATTGGACAACAAGGTAAACTTGAATTGCAGTTTTTAATCAAGAACTCAATATACGCAAATAAAAACTTGCCATTTCAAAGCAATGAAGCAACAATTGCAGTGTTCTTAAAAGTAAGAGATACGTAGTGCAAATTGAAGTAGGCCCATCTCGGCCAAAGTTTCTAAGAAGAAGAAACAATAACGATCCAAGAAACCCAGATATTAACATACACTCCCAACCATAGCACCTTCTTACCCCAAAAAAAAAACACAGGAACACAAAATGACAAGTAAGATCAGAAACACAAACTTGAGTCTGCAAGCTCGACTTGCAAGTTACAGTGAAAAAAGAGATTACAGATTGTAGTAAAAACAACTCAATCTAGCCCAAATTGGAAGATAGCCAACAAAACTCATACCTTCTCTTTAGTCAAAGATGAGTCCCTTTCAGATTGATACAACAGCAACACGAATGGCACATCAAAATCACAAGATTTCTTCTAAAACAGATATATTTGTAGAGAGAAAGAGAGAGGGGATTGTCTTGGTTGCTAAAGAAAGTAAGAAATTGCACTGCGATTTTAGTGGTCTGCTGTCTGATTTGTTTACCTATTTTGACTGAAGGGTACCCTTACATTTTGAATCTTCCTTCTTAATTCCCCCGCTCTTCTAATTCAAATTTCAAAATCCTACTCCGCCTCGTTTGCTAGTCTCGTTTGCTAGCCTCTTTAGTACATCTTTATTTTTTAATATAAGGATCATGTGGCTTAATTTTAGTAGTAATAAAAAAAAATGAAGGTTAACACATAAGTTAATATGAAATATTGCTTCAAAGTAAGTTGCTGGTAAACTTTAGTTTGGGGAATATGGTGGCAAAAATGTGAAGAAGTTTGACATCTTCTTCTTTTTTTTAAAAAATCTTATTTCAATATAGTTTAATCAAAATATTTACTATTGTGACGATTAGTTTGATAAAAAATTTATTTGCCAACTTTCCACAAAAATATTTTGACGCAATAGTAACAACTATTTAATTTTATATTTGAAAAAAAAAAAAAAGGAGTTAATGATGTTTTAACAAAGAAATCTTTTTTGATGTTTTAGCAAAGAACCTTGTTGCAAAGGAAGTGTACAAAGAAATAAAGTGTGAAGGGTATTTTTGTAAACATATAGTTTTTAATAGAAATTATGCAAGATTTGTTATTTCTAATACATCAAACCAAACAGTGTATAAGAAATAATGCAGACATAACTAATGCAAGCACTATTAATGCATGCATTACTAATACACACTATTTTGCATTGTTCTTATACACTCTACCAAACGACCCCTTAGAGTTATACAGATATTAAAAATGTAAAGATTACTTATGAGTTATGAGTGAATAGTGTATTAATTATGTAGGAATTAATTATTTTACTTTCTATCTTGTTGTAAAAAAAAATACATAGAATTCACTATAACTTATACATGTATTAGATATGTGAGTTTCTAAATTGTCGATTAAACGTCGTATTAACTTTATACATGAATAGCTTATTTTCTAAAAACCTATCAAACATCATATAAGTTATACAAAAATTAATACATGAATAAATAGTTTTTTATTCAGCTACCAAATGACCCTTTATGGATAAAGATAAGGATTTTTTTTTGAACTAGTATGTGTACTCTGTGATGCACAAAAAAAAATTGATTAACGTTTTATCAAGACATTGTATTTCTTTATGTAAAGGCTTAAGTCATCAACAACCCCTTAAAGTTGTCCGCATAATTCATTTAGACACTTCAACTAGGACTCTTACCTATTAGACACTTTAATATTAACGAATATTTATCTATTGGACATAAAATGACAACTACCATTAAAAATATTGTGCGTGTAATTCACACACATTATCTTGACAAAATCACGAATAGAATTACGACACGTGGCATATGGGCCCATAATTTTAATTTTGAAAAATAAAAAATAATTTTCAGCCTTTAATAATATAGAAAATTAAATTGACAAAAAACA
>JAJOOR010010915.1:0-46747 GCA_036250505.1 Solanum acaule
CCCCCCGGCGCGCGCCCACCTTCACTTACAATTTTTTTTCTCGTTTTGTGTTATATATATATAATATTTGTTACTTGCCGCCACAAAATTTTATTTTTTTTAAAAATATATTTTTTGGGATAATAATACTTTAATTTTTAATTTTAATTAATATTAATAGTTTATTATTTAATTTTTGTCAATGTGGAATATTTTATCCATGTGGAATTGTAACACCCCGGATTCGAAAGAGGGAAACCTAGCCAATTTTCAGAACCTCAAGGTGTCAACCACGAGGGCCAACCACCCGTGGTTAGACCTACACCCAGTAGGTGGCCTCATGGATGGGGGCACCTTGGACACTGCCTAAGGCAGACCCACGCCCCGTGGATGGGTACACGACCCGTGGTTGGGTGTCGTAGGTCCAAGGCCCAAAAATAAGCCCCAGACCATCGAACCACGCTTGACCAAGATGGATCGTAGGTCCATCCATTGTCCGTCGGCGTGGTCTCGTGGGTGGGCCTGTGGGGTGGTTAAGTTGAGGACTTATGAGTCTTTTTCGGTTTTAATTAGAATTAAGTGGTGTCGTTTTGACTAAACCTAGACCACCTATAGATGGATTTTAGACCCCTAAACTCACTTAATTAAGTCATTCTCTCAATTCCCAAAAGAAAACCCAAATCCTCTCTCATATATTCTCTCTCTAGAAGGAAGAAGAAAAAGGAAGATATTGAAGCTAGGTCAAGGTCAAGTCTCCTAATCTTCAATCTTTTGTGGGAATTGTGACTAAGGTATGATGACTTTTCATCCATGTGATCCTTCCTCCCATGGAGTCCCCTAGAATTCCCCAATTCTAGTTAGGGTTTCTTCCAATGTTGTGGGTTATATTAAATGTTGATATTGAGTGGATTATGATTGTTTATCATTGAATTGATAGGATTACTTGTTTTTAGGATTAAATTACATGTACCCATGCCTAATTCATGATTTGACCTAGAATTGATATAATTGGATTGATGCCATGAAGGGAAACTTTGTGAGTTTAGGCTTGTCCTTATAGGATTGATGAAATATGATTAAAATTGCTTGAGAATGAAGCTTACATGAGATCTAGTGCTTTGAGAGTAAAGGTTATGATGTGAATTGTTAATAATTGATGTTATTGTTGAGGAAGGGATACTTCGCACTTGAATTGCTTAATTATGAATATATGAATGTGAAAGGCATTCTCACATGAATGATTCTATGTTTGAAAGGATTGCTCACCTAAAATGAATCTAGACTAAAATGCTAAATGAATGATGAGGCTAGAGGCGACTACCCTTGACCTCTATATTGAAGGATATGTGGTGTCTTCCCATACTCCTTAGAATTGAACGAGAGGTGATTCCCTATGTTCCTAATATGATGAATGGACATGGAGGCGAGTACCCATGCTCCTTATGAAATGATGTGGAGGCGAGTACCCGTGTCATATGATGTGATTGTGGAGGCGAGTACCTATGATCTTAAGGTAAGTAAGGCAAGAGGCGAATACCCATTAGCCTTTGTAAGTTAGGCAATGAGGCGAATCCCCATGTCTTTAAAAGTAAGTATAAACTATGTGAATTATCTTATGAAGAATGAATAGCTTGGATTGTTGCTTGATATGCCTTCAATGAGGTAAGTTGACTAGATGTGGATGACCCAAGTCTTGGCTAAGGATGAGTAAGGTTACTTGAGGAGTATTCCTTTCTTATTATGATATTGATGTATGTGCATGATTATGCATATGGTTTATATTGACTAACCATGATGTTTATGTTGTTTATGCTAGCTATCATATTTAGTACTTAATTGTACTAACACATACTCTTGCCTACATTCTTATCAAATGTAGGGTCCGACGACATATATTCTCACACTCGTGACTAGCTTCGTTGATTGATCGAGGAAGTGAAGATTTGGTGAGTCCTCATTGTGTTCGAGGATGTGATCACCCTTTTCTCTTATGTCTTGGACTATTGTATGGGTTGCGTCCCAAGACTTTATTCATGTTGTTTTAAATGGTTTGAGACTATGATATTAGACTTTTACTCGTTTTATAAATACTTCGATTGTATTGAAAAGTTTTAAATTCCCGCACCTTTTCTATTACTTTATGTTATGATATGCTAAGTGGCTTATATAAGGCCTCTCGGGGTCTTGTACGCCTTGTTACATCTAGGGGGTACCCTTAGGTCGTGATAGGAATGCCATGTGTCAAGGTTTTTTCAAATAAAAGAGAGAGTGCATTACACACACCACTGATGTGTGTTTGTCAAACTAATAAGTGATAGTTTAGGTATGAAACTCACACTCTCAATAGTTTAGGTATGAAACTAAGAAAAAGGGATAGTTTATGTGTGTTTTTGACACTTATCTCATATTAAAATGCTACAAAACTAACAATCCCCCACTCATTGGAAGACTACTATGCATAATGAAGGTGTGCTCTGCATTGAACCTTTCACTTAGTAAAATAGTAACTTTTACTCCATAGTATTAGTGGTCTCAGACTTGAAATATGACTTCTTAAGGAAAATAAATATCAATGTCCACATATAATAATCAAGGTGTTGACATGAGCTTTAAAAGTCAGCACGTTACGGCCTTGTGCTATCCCGGTTTCATGAGTGTTGTTTTGAGAATAAGCCAAATTCTTATAGGAAGCGACCTACTTCCACACTCACATATGTGAAACCTGTTGTGAGTGTTCCTGTAAGTTTGACACTCTACCCATACGGGATACATATATTCTTTAAGAGTTTTATCAACTCAACCTTCACAAATCACTACAGTAAATAATGCACTCACATCATAGGGAGGGAATAAAAAAGTAGTGCATATTTTCACAACAAGTCATCATATGATTAGTTTTTCCGTTTGAACCTGGTTATAGGATCTCTAGTCCCCAGGTTGAGTTTCCTCATATATGACTCAATGATTTATAAGTTTCAATCCTATCCCCTCGATGTGCTCCAGACCTTTTCTCTTGTTAAGAGGATCTGCAAGATTATCACAAGATTTGACATAATCAATGACATTACTGGCACCACTTGTCAAATACTATCTTGCGTTACTGTATTTCCTCTTTCTAAGTTTGGATTTATCGTTTGTAATAACAGTTTTGAACTCTACCAAACTCATCAGTGCTATCACAATGAATTAAAATAGGAGAATGATTTTTTATAATAAGGTATTTGAAATAACAAATCTCTTAACCAGTTCGCTTCCTCACTAGCTGAAGCTAAAGCAATAAGTTCAGCCTCCATGGTAGAGTTAGCAATTATTGTTTTCCTTTTTTGATTTCCAACAAACAACACTACCACCCAAGGTTCAATGTAACCAGTGGTAGAACATGAATCACTTGATAAAGTGTTCCAATCTGCATCAGAAAAGCCTTCAAGAATAACATGATAATTTTTTATAGAACAAACCACAATTTTTTATTCCAATTAAATATCTTATCACTCTTGTTATAACAAGACAATGTTCATTACCTGACTTGCTTATAAACCCGCCAAGTACTCCTACTGCATATGCAATATCAGGCCTAGTGCAATCAGTCACATATCTCAAACTTCAAATTATGCTAGCATATTCCTTTTGATTTATTACATCATTTTCACTTTCAACAGGAAATAAGTGAATACTTGAATCAAAAGGAGTTACAACATGCTTGCAATCAAGAAAGTTATATTTTTTTAAAAAAATTTCTCAACATAATGTGACTGTTCAAGGAAAATTCCTTCACATGTTCTTGTAATTTTTATTCCAAGAATAAAATTTGCCTCACCAAGATCTTTCATATCAAAATGGCTTCTAAGAATATTTTTAGCTTGATAAATCACATTCATGTTAGAGCCAAAGATCAATAAATCATCAACATATAGACAAATAATACCATGTGAATTATTACAAGACTTATGATATATACACTTATCAGACTCATTTGTTTTTAACCCATTTTCAATCATGCAGGAATAAAACTTTTCATGCCATTGCTTTTGTGCATGTTTCAAGACATATAGGGATTTTGTAAGTTTACATAGTTTGCTTTCTTGGCCTGCTTCAAAAAAATACTCGGGTTGATGCATATAAATTTCCTCATTTAGGTCTTCATTTTGAAAAGCAGTTTTTACATCCATTTGATGAATTTGCAAATAAAAAAATGCAGTCATCACAATTAAAAGTCTTATGGATGTAATTCTTGTTACCGGAGAAAAATTATCAAAAAATTCTAGGCCTTCTAGTTGTTTAAAACCTTTTGCAACTAGTCTAGGCTTTTATTTATCAATCGATCCATCCAGTTTCAACTTTTTTCGTAAGATCCATTTGCAACCAATAGTTTTACAACCTGGTGGTAAATCAACTAATTTCCAAGTTTTATTAAAAATTAGTGATTCCATTTCATCATTTATAGCCTCTTTTCAAAAAATAGAATCATGTGAAGATAATGCTTCTTTCAAAGTGAGAGGGTCATCGCCAACATTAAACACACAAAAATCAGGACCAAAATCTTTTTCTACTCTAGCTCTTTTACTTCTTCTTAACTCAAAATCATCAATTTCTTTATTTTTCAAAGTAGAGTAGAAGAACTAGGTAGTGACAAAATATTTTGTTCAATCCTTTGACCCCACTGTTTTTAGAATCAAAAGGGAATTTATTCTTATGAAAAATAACATCACCTAATTTAATTATAATATTATCTTCAAGATTAAAAATTTATAAGTTGTATTGTTTGAAGCATAACCAAGAAAAGCACAAGTAGTAACTTTCTTACCCAATTTTGTAATCTTGGGATCCTAGGAGGTCAATTTTTTTAGTTTTTGTAGCATTTTAATATTATAAAATGTGTGCCTTTAGGATTAAGTTGAGTGTCATTCTTGGACTGTTAGCCTTATGCTGCAACGTTAGACATGGGCGTTACTCATCTTTTAATGCTCATAGGCATTATTGCCCATTATTTTTTGTTACAAAACGTTCCACGAAACGTTGGGTCAACAGGTTTGGACAGCATCTTCATTTGGCATTTGTTTCCCTCACCTTTATTTCATTCTTTATTCCTCCGTTATACCTTGTAACCTATGTAACTCCTAGGCCATTTATCTTCACTATTTACTACTCCATTATCTTCATATTCATTATTAGGAAGACTTTCTCAACTATAAATAGTGGTTGTCTTCATTTGGTGTACACATACAAGAAAACCTAGAGTGGTAAACGTTAGTAAAAAAAGAGAGTTCTTATCAGTTGAAGGGAGGTATTATTTTTATGGAGCTTTGGACTCAACTCTTGTCCGGAGTTTGTTGTGTTGTATTTGTGATTAGGCTGTTGTATCTTGGAGGGGACAAGTCAAGAGGACTACTGCTGGACCGGTGAAAAACATCTGTTGCAGTGGGCTTGAATCTCTTTAAAGAGAGCGAGATATCCGCGCCTTAGCTTGAGGAGATTTTTATTTCTTCATTTTATTTTTCTAGTTGTAATATTTTAATCTTGTAATTTTGTTATTTTGTAAATTTTCACTAACAATTTTAAGGAGATTCATAATGGATACAATTGAAAAAACAGCGGATGTCAAGATGGGAGACCTTAACAAGCCATTTCGGTTCAATAGTAATCATTTCAAGAGATGGAAGGGTAAAGTACTTTTCTACTTAAGTCTTCTCAATGTCTCTTATGTGTTAACTGAGAAGAATCCTAATAAAGTTGACATCACCTCTATGAATGATGATGAAACTATTTCTCATCTAGAGAAAGTGGAGAAGTACGATGGTGATTTCTATAAGTGTCGGTATTATATTCTTAATTGTCTATCTAATAATTTTTATGATTATTATGATAGAACTTACTCTAGTGCAAAGAATACAAAGTAAGTATGATACTAGAAGGCTGGAGCGAAAAAATATGCGACTCGTAGATTTTTTCATTTCTAAATATTGGACAATAAATCAGTGGTAGACCAATCTCAAGACTTTATAATGATTGTTGGAGAACTCAAGTCCGAGGAGATCAAAATTGGAGATAACCTTATTGTTTGTGGCATAGTAGATAAACTTCCACCTTCTTGAAAGAAATTTCAAAAAACTATGCGCCACAAACAAAAGGAAACCTCTCTTGAAACCTTGATAATGAAAATCCGCATGTAAGAAGAGGCAAGGGGCCAAGATGCACTTTTACAATCAGAAGAGAACAACATCACAACGAAGGTAAATTTAATTACTTTAAATAATGCTACTCTTGAATCTCACAAAAATACTTGTTTGAAGCCTAAGAAAAAAAAATTCAAGAAAAATAATGGTAGACCTCCCAAGAAAAATAATGGTGAAAATAACCAAACACAAAATCAACAAGTTCAAGATAAGGGACCGTGCTTTGTTTGTGGCAAGAGTGGGCAATTGCTCGATTTTGCAGATTTTGGAAACGTGATCCTAACCCTCATGCAAACGTTACCGAAGAATCGTTTGTGGCGGTGATTATAGACATAAATATGGTTGAGAGTGTTGATGAATGGCGGGTTGATTCTGATGCAAACCGTCATGTCTGTTATGACAAAGATTGGTTTAAAAAATATACTCATTTTGAAGAACCCATAACCATGATGCTTGGTGATTCTCACACTACTCAACTGCTTGGAACAAGAGATGTCGAATTGTGTTATACTTTTGGAAGGGTATTAACTTTGAAAGATGTACTTTATATCCCTTCCATGAGAAAAAAATTGATGTCTAGTTTTCTTCTTAATAAAGCAGACTTCAAATAGATTATTGAATCTGATCAATATGTAATTGTGAAAGAGAGTATTTTTGTGGGAAAGGGGTATGCTTGTGATGAGATGTTCAAACTGAATGTTGAAATGAATAAAGTTTCTACTTCTGTTTACATGCATTCTTCTACCAATTTTTGGCATGCTCGTTTGTGTCACATTAATGATCGTTATGTTGGAATCATAAGTAGTTTAGGATTAATCCCAATGGTTATAAATAATTTTGAAAAGTGTGACTCTTGTAGTATAGCTAAAATCACTAAAAGACCTCATTTTCAAGTTGAAAGAAAAATTGATTTGTTAGAATTAGTTCATACTGATATTTGTGAACTTGAAGGAATTTTAACTCTTTGAGGTAATAGATATTTTATCACTATCATTGATGATTTTCTAAGTTTACTTGATGAAAAATAAAAGTGATGCTTTTGAAAATTTTAAAACTTATCTCCATGAGGTTGAAAATCAGTTTGGTAGAAAAATAAAAAGAATTAGAAGTGATAGAGGCCGTGAAAATGAGTCAAATGAGTTTAATTCTTTTGTTAGATCATTGAGAATAATTCATGAAACTACTTCTCCTTATTCTCTTTCATCTAATGGTGTAGCGGAAAGGAAAAATAGAACTTTGGTAGAATTGACTAATGTCATGTTTATTGAGTCACATGCACCTTTAAATTTATTGGGTGAAGCTATTTTAACTGCTTGTTATGTGTTGAATCGTGTGCCTCATAAAAATTCTAAATTTACACCTTTTGAATTGTGGAAAGGTCACAAGCCAAGTTTGGGATATCTAAGAGTTTAGGGTCGTTTCGCCTTTGTGAGGCTAATGAATCACAAGATCACAAAGATGGGTAAGAAAGTTACTACTTGTGCTTTTATTGGTTATGCTTCAAATTGTACAACCTAAGACAAATGTAGCTGACTTAGGTTTGATAGAATGTGCCTTAGCTAGGCGGTAACTCAGCTTCGATGACCTTAAATCCATAATTCCCCTTATACCTCCATTCTTGTGGTTCTTGGTGGCAATTTTTGCTTTACTTAATCATTCGAGATTGAGAGTTGTTCAGGCTCGGAGTGATTCATTGGTGACTTTCGTGTGGATGTCGAACTACAATGGCCTTATCATAATGACTTTTATATGGGACTCTTCTCCGATAGATCTTATAGCCACAAATTTAAGGTCTAGGCATAATTCTAGTATCGTCGCAAATTTAAGTTCTTCGCATACAACTCTTATCATCACAAATCCAAGGTCTAGACACTTGATATTCAGCCACAGTTTGAGTTTCTAGCATATTATCCTTTATTGAGTTGATACTTAGCGGCATAGTTCTATTGGTTTCTTTGGGTGTCCTATCTATTGTTCAAGGTCCGAGCTATGCACTCTCTTGTACTGGACTCTTCGGGTTCCGTTCTTATTGGTTAAAGCTCTTCTATGTACATGACGAGCTTATGGGGTTCATTTGAGTTATTTACACAAACTTGCACATGAATGTACCTTTTGGGCAATGGGTGTCTAGTTAGGTTATAGTTAATTACTTGCTTATATTTCCGTTCTTTCCAAGAATTGTGTGCATCCCTCTTAGATTTCCTTCATTTGGCCTCTGTAGTGGTAATTCCACTTTTCATATTGTCTATACTTTTCAAGCTCAGTTGCCCTATGATGCCTATTGAGTACTTATTGTTTTGGTACTTATATTACACTTTACATCTACTTTTGTGATGTAGATTTGAGCAATCGTGTTGGTATCCTGCAAATTGTAGGAAGACTCGGATTTGAGGGTGAGCTTATGGCATTCTGGATCACACCTGTTTCCTTCTGTATAGTTTGAACTGTCTTTCGCATTTTGAGATACGTCTGTTTATTTCAGTTGTCACTACCTTATTCCTTGATTCATGATGTCACCTACTATAACCCAACAATAGGTAAGCCAATTGTAACCTAGAATGACAAGTAATGGGTATAAGGGCAGAACCAAGCAGAAATAACAATAGCAGTAAAAATATGATAGAAACGGAAGTAAACAAAAACTATATATAATAGAAACCCTTCCAAAACCTTGAAGTCACAAGTATATAACTGTCTAATATGAGCAAATACATGTTCTAAAAGTGGACCACAACAACCCGTCTCAAAGGCAAAAGACTAGCTAACATATTTAGAAGGAGATAAAATGATCCAGGATGCTAAGTGCTCACCCTCGTCTTCGATATCTCAAACCCACAAAATATGGAACGACGATCACCGTTGGTAGCTGGTACTAGAACCTGCATCACGAAAAGATGCAGAGTGTAGCATGAGTACCAAAACAAAGGTACCGAGTAGGCATCACATGTTGACAAAGCAAGAAAGGTAAAAACAATCTAAAAAGATAGAATCTAAACACATGTAGATGTCAAAGCGGATATGAAAGAAATCACACGAGCATACCGAAAGTAAATCTAAGTAAAGCTAAACTAAACCTAACTAGACTCTATAAGCCCACAAGGTACACTCATGTGCAAGATTAAATAAAACCTGAATGGCCCCATAAGACCGACAAGTACATAGAATAACTAAGTCTAATTAGAGAAGAGTACCATGAACCAAAAAATTGGGCTCCCAACGCAAGTAACTATCAAATCCAGTCAACTCCCTGCCTAGGTACCAAGAGTGACAATCAGTCTAGGCCTCCCATCCAACCAATCTATTCCCAACCTAGCTAGCAAGAGTGACCCGGGGGCGTATCGACTTTGAAGCGGATCTCAGTTATCAAGGCAGCCAAGCCATCCAGTCCACTTCTAGAGACATACATTGCGCAGCTAGCAAGAGTGACCCTGGGCTGTGTCGACTCCGAAGAGGATCTCAAGTAGGCTCCAAGCCACCGTGGATCAACGTCCACTAACAAGCATCACAAAAGTCTCCAAGCCTGAAACACTCTAGTCCCAAGAAAGCACACAACCTTCGGTAACCCATCATAGCCTCAAAAATAGAGAGAGAAGAAAGAAAGTCTACAAAGTTGCAAAAATTCCTAGACTAAAGCTCATTCTATCAGACCCAAGTTTACTATTTCAGTCTACAGGGATCTAGTCCATCTCAAATGACGTCGGAGTTAAAACAAGGCTACTAGGGTCACAAGTCTAAGGCAATACAAGTCTAACCTAGACTAAGGCTGAACATGCTCAAAGTATCATTTAACAATGAAGGTAAAACACAATAGCATGCAACAACACTCAAAACAACCCCAAGCTAGCATGATACTAATCTGGAACAGTAACGATCATTCAAAAAGCATGGTAACTAAGAAGAGAAGTAGAAATAGCTAGGTACCCGCCCACTACTCACTCCAGTCAACATGAGTTTATGCATTCAAGCTCAATCTAAAAAGAAATGAAGATATAGCCTACATGTAGGCCAACCGCGTGCGCTCCAAATCACAAGGTTGTAACTTTTTCTTTCTAAAAAGCCTCCAAATGATGCCACACTATCAAAAGTAGGATCACTACGTCAGTTGGGTCATTTAGATATCAAAAGCACATAAAATTTAAATAGACCAATTTAAGAATCAAACAGGAATTATGGGACCCACATCGAAATTTCTAAAATTGACTAAACAAGAGGTCCGAAACTATGCTTAAAACTTGTGTTCCAAAATTGACCACAATCAGGGGCCCGAAAAAGCCAAACCAAACAACCATGAAATAACCACAACAAATAGGCCAAGTCAACATAAAAAAAGCAAATTTACCTCAAATGGAGGTTCTTCAAAAGCTCTAGATCACAAACCCTAATATCCATGCTTCCAACGTTCACCCAGAACTTTGCATCTCTGAAATGGGAGCTCGAATAGAGGAGAAAACGCCAAAAAAATATCCAATAACTGATTAATTTGCGGCCAACACTAGACAAAAAACACAAGCGACCTTCACTCAAGCAACCACTAATGTCCCTTAAGTGACATGCCTCAAAAAGGCAGGCCTAACTTTTGCATGCCCATGGCTGGATTGAACCCATTTCAAAACAACATTAAATATAGCAATTAACAATACCCATAACTAATTTATGTATTCAATTACATAGTCACACCACTAAGAAAATGGGGTTTAGCCTAACATCGAAAAAGTAAGAAATCATTACCAAAAAGATGTTCCATTCGAAAGACGAAATCTCCAATGCTTAATGCCGAAATTAGGACTTGAACCTTCAATCCTCAATGATCTAGGCTCAAAACCTCTCCAAGATTATTCAATAATGTCAAAGTATGTAAGAATCTCTAAAAACTGTGTCAGGCCCTTTTTTTCTCTTTTCAAACATCAATTTATACGTTTCTAAAATTTTCCCAAAATTTCATAACGGGGGCTCACTCGGTGAAGTTGGTCGGGATTGCCGAACACCTTCGCGATCCGCCGACAAGCACTTCTTCTTGCCTTTTGGCTTGACTTCTGCACCTAATTGTTCTGTACATTTAGGCGAGCTGGGTGGAGCTTGCCGATCCATTCAGCGCATCGTCGAATTGCCTTTTCATTCACTAAGTTGGCTTCGTTCACGAGCCAATTAGCTAGACTTTTTGGCGAGCTGGATTCTCACTTGACGAGTTGCCAAGTGGCTTTTGCGAGCTCTAGCTATCCATTTCTTCAGCTTTTCCAACTTTGTCACTCATTTTCACATCGTAATGTCCTTGCCTTGTTCTTAAGCCTTCATTGCTGTAAATAAACACTTTAACATTAGTTTAAAACACAAAATAGGCATTGAGGACACTAATTCATTGAATAAAAAGCTCTAAATGAGTCAACCTCCCGACTCATCAGCCACAAAAGTGAGACTCACTTAAGTGAACCAGTCCGCAAAAGCGTACCCAGGGTCTCTTTAGCGACAACTGCCTAGCTGGCCTTGATTAAGAAGAGCCTTTCTCGCATAACCGACATTCACTTTAGTGAACCCAGGGGTGCAAAAGCAGTCGCACAAGAACTCAAGCACTAGAATTTTTTAGCAAAGTTCCCCCCAGCTTTGCTTGGGGGCTCGGGATTAGTTTAGAAACCCATACACGCTAACGGTATATGTCAACCACTCAAATTCAACATTGAAAACTCAATGGAACAGTCAAAACTTCTATACGAGGTCATCTTGATAGAATATGGGTCCCACACCCAACCCCATTTTAAGCAAAAATAAACGAGGGGGATCAGAATCAACCCAAAAGCCTCGAGAACCAATTAAAGGGTTAATCTAGACCAAAGTCAACATTTCAGAGCTAACCACGCTGAAAGAATTCTCATCTGAGCTCATTTACATAGAAGGTTGACTAAAGTCAAACATAGACCTTAACTTGAAAGTTAAAATGCGTAATTGCATAGACCCACACTAACAGCCTTGAGAGTAATGTCAACCATGCTAATATCCCAAAAAGACCCTTCCAGAGCTAATGAAATCATCATAATTGGATTATAAGGTCATCTTCTTGAACTTTTGATCAAAACTGACCGTTCAAGGTTTACAAACTATAAAATACTAACACTCTCACAAAACCACACAAACGAACAGGTGACCGAACTGTCAGTCCGAGCAAGTCATAAATAACTTAGGGTCACTATAGAAGTGCTCTAAATGATACACAAGAAGCATAAATAGAGAAATAACCTAGAGGTCATTACATCGGTCCACTTTGGGGACTTAAACTTATTTATAGGAGCTCTCCACATGTAACTACTAGCTAGGTAGATGTAATCAAATAACATAAATCAAAGGAAACACATAATATAATTTAAAGGAAACAAGGAAAGATAAGAATGGAAACCAACATATATATATAGATTATTATAAGTGGGAAGATCTTAACTTCAAAGTTGGATTATGATTTTACCCCTTCACTAAATTTAAATATTATTAAAAAAACTAATTGTCATATATTATTATAAGTGGGAAGATCTTAACTTCAAAATGGGATTACGATTTTACCCCTTCACTAAATTTAAATATTATTAAAAAACTAATTAATAAAATATTAAATAATAATTATATGGTATTAATCCATTATATTTCTAGATAGAATTAATTCACCGAATTCTAAAAACAAGTTTGGTAGATGAAGTGTTTCGTAACAACAAACGACAGTAAATTATATCTTTTAAAATCTGAAATATCCTTAAACATTAAACAACAAAATGTCCTTTGAATTACCAGACATATTAATATGGCACACATATTTAGATTTTAGTCAGAAACTTTACATATCTCAACTTTAACCAATCTAATTCTCATAGATGTTATGTATATCATCAATTTTAAATGACTTTTATAATTTATAACTTATAATTATACATACCAACAAGTTGTTTTCAAAATCACTTTATATTAATGCATACACTTTGTTATTCCGATGTATAATTGTTGATAGATGTTTATTGGTGGATGTAATTATATTGCTCATCACACTCACTTTATGTTAATGCATACACTTAGTTATTCTACTGTATAATTGTTGATGGATGTTATTGCTCATCACATATGCAACGAAAAAGATGTTAATCTATTTATGCTTTTGTTAGTTATTGAGGAAGTTCTGCCATTCTTTTAAACTGGAACCATTTTTCTCTTTAATTTTTGTTATTTAAAGTTTTAGAATTCATAAGCTATTTTATTATTTTTAGTCTACTCTATTTCATCTTATTTTCGAATATTTGTGGGATGAACATAATGTACATATGAAGTTGTATAATTTATTGTGATGCTATAATAATGTAATGGATATTGATAAATTTTTATATATTCTCTTCAAACATTATATGACATCTTCACAACTAATAACTCATGTGAAATCTACATATCAAAATGATACAATTTCTTAAGACTATTTGATATCATTGTTAGATTGTCCATTTGATGTTAAGCTATAATATGGTGTTACACTCCTTTTCTTTTGATTGCTTAATTTTATGAATAACTATTTATACATATTGTAATTGTATTTAAATCATTTACAAATATTTATACTAAGTAGCGTGAAATACACACATATATTCTATTTTGAAATTCAATTTTTTTAATTATATAGAAATCTTGTAATAATTACAGGGTACAAACGTGCAACGCACGTTCCCAAGAACTAGCATATATATATATATATTGAGAGAGGGAGAGAGAGAGGGGGAGAGAGAGAGAACATGAAACAATGATAAATAATCAATTTCAAAATTTAGATACCAATGATCTCCACCTTTTAAGATACGTGATTTTAATTCCTCATCTACTATAGATACCAATGATCTCCACCTTTTACGATACGTGATTTGAATTTCTTAGCTACTCTTCTTCTTCCTATCCTAAAAGACAATAAATTTTTATTTGTGAGCTATGAAAATTATTTTACCATCAGGTAAACTACTACAAAAGCAACCTAGGAAATACATCGACAAACTAGAACAAAATTCCTCAGAAAATACGATTTTTTGCTCCACCCATTCTTTGGGTTCAGAGCTGTGAAAAATCCTCAAATTTATCTCTTCCACATATCATCTTGAATGATCAATGACTACTAATTTTCATTTCACTTCTATCCAGTTATAAATGTTTCTTTGCGAAACAGCTATTAAGTCATTCCACAATGAGATAAATTATTTTTAAAAAATTCATCCTTACAGTAAATGCACTATGAATCTTTTATCATGAGTATCTACAAAAATGGATAGCTCCTTAGATGCAAAGTCCTTCATCTAGTATTAGATATAACAAATATGGTGCTCTTTTAATCTCTCTCGATGATTAACTTGAGCCAAGAGCTAAAAACTAATGTCTCGTTGGTGAATTCATCTTTAGCATAATACTACTAATTAAAATTTTATACTTCTTTTCATACGGTTAAAAGTCAAATGAATAGTAATAATGGGTACATTCATCATCAATGAAATTTAGGGTAGGATGATATATTATTATTCTTGTAGTAGGATAATAAATACCAGGGGGTGTTTGTTTGTACTCCATAAGCAAAAAAAGCCTTTAACATAATGAAATCTAGGATATTTATTTCCATCTCACTCCTCAATAAGAACAATAACATTTTATATTCAACATTGTGATCTATGGAGTTACAAACTTCTCTCATAGATATCCATCATAGCCTCTCTATAACACATTTCGAAAGGATAAATTCCTCACATGTTCAGGAGATGAAAGTTTTCTTATATCATAAAGCAGAAGGTCGAATATAAAAAATGATGTTCTTAGTATTTAGTAGTAAGATGACATTAAATATCTAAACTTCATTATCTTAATGGTTTGTTTTGCTTATGATGTATAGAGGGAATCCACATGCTATTTATTATCTTAGTTCATGAATGGTAAAATATGATTCTTCCCTAAATTCGATTGATGAATAATGTAATTGTTATTACTATTCATTTTGTTTTGAACCGAATGAAAAGAAGTTGACAATTATTAATAGTATTCTGCTAAATATATACTCACCCACAAGATAGTGGGTTTTAACACTTGGCTCAAGGGAATCATAGAGAGATTAAAAGTGTACTCTGATACTTATTTCAGATACATGCTGTAGTAGATTGCATCGAAGGAGAAATATATTTTATATGTACTCACGATAAAAGATTCATAATGGCATACAATATTATGATGCAAAATTTTAGAATTATCTCATTGTGGAATGATGTAAAAGATGTTCTATTAAGAAACTTTTAAAACTTTATTGAAGTGAATGAAAATTAGTAGTCAATGATCGTTCATTATAGGATAGCCAAGAGACAAAACTTAACGTATTGTGGGTGAGTTCATATTTAACGGAATACTAATCATCAAATTTTTATATTTATTTTCATCCGGTTAAAAGTCAAATGACTAGTAATACGGGATAAATTCATCATTAATGAAATTTAGGGAAGGATAATGTTTTACTATTCTTGTAGTGGGATAATAAATACCGGGGGTGTTCGTTTGTACTTCATAAGCAAAATAAATCTTTAACATAATAGAATCTATGATATTTAATGGCATCTTACTCTTCAATATAAGAGCAACGACTTTTTTATGTTCCAACTTTTGATATATGGTTGATGAATAACTTTTCAAACACACCTTCTCCAATTCTAGGTGTAAACGATCGTTAAGCAATATAAAACCCAACAAATGAGTTGGGATCGAATCCCACAGGGAGCGGTACGTGTTCAAATTCAATTAAGAAGTATGAATGTGATCTAACTAGATATAGGAATAGAAATTATCGAAAAAGACATAAAACAAATCAAAAGGGGTGACATGAATGTTAGATGGGGTTTTTTAGTTTGCAATTATCAACTACAACACAGTCACAAACAATTTGAAATAACAATAATAAGAGGAATTCTCGGGATGTGATCGATTATAGGCAAATTTCGATAAATGGGTAATTGAAACTACTATTAAATAGCTAAAAATCAGTGGGTAGGCGAGATTATAAGGGAGATAGCTTTCTCTCAAACAACTATCCCGAATCAGGTGATTTCTTTCGAACATCAACAAGCATAGCAATGAAGAACAACCCACACCTTAATTCATCCACTCTCTCGAGCTAGATGGGTAGGATTTGGTTTAGGATTCACTCTCTCGAGCTGAACACAGCTCAACCTAATACCTACAAATCATTAATCAATAATCTTAGTTCTATAACCTCTCTCTCTCTCGAGCAAGCTAAGAACACAAGGTTAGAACTGCATTTGGAACTATAGTTCATAAATTAAACCACAACTAATGATTAAACCCACTTCAATATAACATTTAAACTAGTAATTAACAATACCCATAAACTAATTCAACCGATAATCACATGATCACACCCCAAGATTTGGGGTTTTAGCCAAACATCATAAAAGAGTGAAAATGGTTACCAAATCGATTAGCCATCAACAGGGTAAGAGTAATTAAGCCTTTACAATGCTTCAATTTGCAGAAAATTTGAAACCCACTTGCAAAATCTCCAAATTGAGTCTCAAAAAGCCTTCAAGTCTACTAAGAAACTATCAAAAACTCAAGAGAAAACTGTTCTAGACTAATTCAACATATTAAATTAACTGTTCAAAATCTAATTTATAGTCGCCAAAAATAAGCCACGAACCCCCCTTTGATCTCTTCTATCACCTTTTTGCCTTGGCTCTCATCATCCTCAAGTCCTGTAACTTTGGGCGATCACTCTTTGTATCGCGAAACTGCTTGGCGATTCGCCGACTGCCCCTTTTTTATCGCCGACTTGGTTTCTTCCCTCAGGGCTGGCACACTGGAACTTTAGACGGTTAAAATAGCCACTCGGCGATTCGCCAATTGCTCTTAGCGATCATCAGGCTTGCCTTTCTTCATTTTTTCAGTTTGTTTTGTTTCTTTTTGCCTGTTAGTGTCCTTGTTTTGCTCCTCAATCCATAACCCTGTAAATCAAGACTTTAACATCAATTTATGGCACAAATTAAGCATTTGAGGACACTAAATCTATATAAACAAAGCCCCAAATGAGTCCAAATCTCGGTCTCATCAACAGCCCCAACTTAAACTTTTGCTTGTCCTCAAGTAAAACTCAATATCAGCAGTTCAAAAAGGACGTCTCAAATAGTGCATCATAAGACTCAACTTGAATGCACACAACAAGGTTCAACTTACTCATGCAATAATCAATTGTACACTCAAAGATTCAAATTATGACTCATCATTATCAAAGATGCTCAAGTTCACAATACTTGCTTCAAATGCAAGTTCAAGGTCAACACAGGTACTCAAATGCCCTCACAACAAAGATGATTCCATATTCACACAAAATTCTTCAACAATTTAGAGTTCCGGAATCACATACAACTCTTACACTCACAAAGATGAACACATGCATGACTTCACCTAGGTTTGCCCTTATTTTCCAATCAACATTCGTTTCAGCTCACTCAAGATCACAAAGGTGTTTTCAAAGCTTGTAACTGGGTTGAGTGTAAAGGTATGGTCATTTAGGCTTAGTGGCCTCTACCTTCATGAAGTATGGTCTAAACATCACTTTCCTCCTTTTCTTTAACATTTCAATCATGGTCATAATCCACCCCATTATTCAACTTCATATGAATTATCGAATACCCCATTTATTTTGTAACTTCCACTACTTCTTTTCACAACTTTTTCATTTTTTTTCTTTGCTTTCTTCTTTTCTCTTTTTCTCTATTTTTTTACATGGAGGGGTTCCATCTTTTTCAAAACCATTACTCAAGGGGGACTTTCTCACGCTTCTTGATTTTCCTTCTCTTTTCACCACACCCCTAACTTAGGCTTTTGGCCTAAGTTGGCTATTCAACAAACCGCACTTCATGAAAGTTATGGGTAAATGGATAAAGAGGGATCACAATTGTTCAAGTTTCTTTCAAGAACAGGATAAGGCTCAAGAGGGTTCAAGCAAGGTTCACACATCTCAGAAGGTTGGCCACAAAAGAGGTATATTGTCAAATTATTTCACTCTTCAAAATTGTTGCCTAAGATTATTTCAAGTGCTTGTATCACTTAGTCAACCAGACCAACGGGGCAAATTCTAGGTGTAATCACACACATTGTTCAAAGTAATCTCATCACAAAAAGACATTGGCACCAATATCAAACAAGACTCCACACTTTGTAGCTAGTGTGCAATGTTCATCACAAGAGACTCACTCGATAACCGGCTAGTCACAACGAGATGCTAAAAATTCACACATTGTCTATGCAACTTCATTGGCCTCATCGTAGCCGCACATTCATTTCGTTCAATTAAGAGTACTATTCAAGTCATCAGTATTGATCACAACTGATACTCAAATTTGCACAAGAACAACCACAATCACACACAATAGAGGTGGCAATTTTTTTTTAAAAAAATAGGTTCAAAACCATTTCCATTCAAAACAAGGGGCCACAAGCTCAAGCATCCACAAGATTAAGATCTAAACACATATATAGATCAACAAAATCCAATATTGACAAATAAAATAGAATCACAAGAGGTAGGTATGGAAATACCTCACCCCTCCCACAAAAAGAAAGCAGTTGTCCTCAAATGCAACTAAAACAAAAATAATCAATAAAAACAACAGAGAGGGAGGTAAAAATGTCATCCTACCAGGCTAATCTTGGGGTGAAGTCTGTATCACAGTCGCTCCATCTGTCGGGGAATCAGTGCTCGGAGTGACACTTTGAGGTTGGGCATCAATGCCCGGTGTAGCAACAGTTGTGGCTCCGCTAGAGTCGGCCATAGTAGTGTCTCTCAAGGATGTCTGAACAACCGAATGTACCATCGCCTCCCTGACCTCATTCAGGCCCTCATAGGTGGTCTCCTCCTGAACATCAAGTTGTTCCTCATCAATTGGCTCTACAACTGCGTCATTAGCTCGTACCTCATCTCCGGTAGTAGTCAGAGGCACATCAGAACATGCCGGAATATCTGTGTCCAGGTCGTCAGGGATATCCACGGTCCCGAAAATCAGAGACATATCAGTGGACTTTAGTTAGTCCACATCTTTCCTCAACTCCACAATTGCGGCCTTTAAGGCCGTCACCTCATGAGTGGCTCCCTAACCTCTCTCACACACCTCTATCCTTGCCATAAGGGCATCAATAGATACTCTAAAGGTTTCAATGAAGCGGTGAGAGCTCTCTCAATCATCCCAGGGACTGCAACCTCTAGCTTGGAGGCACGCACATCAGCAGAATGGTCTAGGTGCCCCATCCGTAGCATCATGACCTGGGTAAGTGGAGGTCGGGATGTAGCAGTGGTAGCAGCAGACCTATGAGGTAGGGGAGCGGTAAAAGAACTCAGAGTCATAGAGGGGGCAGAGCTAGAAATACCTGAAGGCCAAGAGGCTGAAGTAGGCAATACTGCCTCTGCAGGTAATGTCTCAATATCAACCGTCGTGGATGTATCCACCAGAGCTGCCCTCCTTCTCTCAGCCACATCTTTCAAGTATTTGGCCTCAATATGCCAGATCTCAGTAGAGGAAGTGAGAGTCACTTCCACACCCGCCTTCTCATCTCGCAGAAAACGTGCCCATATGCATAGCTCGGTGATCAACACTAGAAATGGAAGAGACGTATGGCGCTGCATGGCCGTCATGGCCATCTCTTGCCCGATGATCACATCCAAGTTTAGTTTCTTCCTAGCCATAATAGATCCAAGATAGGCCGCCTTTGTGTGGTGGAGGATAGACTTATTCTGGGATGGCATGATTTTGCTACAAATAAACCTGAATCAATACCTCGCTGCCACATTGAGGTCTTTCTTCTCTATTGGCACTCCAGCTTCGATCCATCTAGGAGTATTGTCAGAAAGGAGAGGGGCCAGCCAACTTTTCATATCGTCTAATGATGTTTTATAGATCATACTCTGGTAGTCATCTTCAAAGTTATAAGTGCATTACAAGACGACATTGATATCATCACTGTCCCATTTAACCTTTTTCCCCCGGACAACCACATGATCCACTTGTTTGAAGACACTAGCCTTTCTCTTCCCTTTTGGTACCGAATCTCCGTAGGCTGAGTAGAACTCCCGGACCAAATTAGAAAGGTTTAGTGAAAATCTGGAAGTTGTGATACTTAAGGGTGCTCCATATCTTCGAATATCTGTCCACCACCCCATCTGTAGACAACCTCTTCTCCTCAATGATAGTCCTCAGTACCTCGGCCTTTAGTCTGTTGAGAGATCGGGGAGGAGGAACCTATACAGGTGGTGCTGGGACCACCGTCTGATCTGAATCTAGAGGAAGAGGAGTCTGAGGAACTCGGATCCTAGACGGAGCATGAATCCCATTTGAGCGCATTTCTACTCTCTGGGCCAGTAGAAACAGGTCATCCTCAGGCTCAGAGATGACAGCCTAAGAATCGTGGTGTTCTCCCTTGCTGTATGATGTGGTAAGGTGAGCCACGTAGACTCCCTCACTGTCGGAGCTGACCTCCGGTGACTTAACCACGGGTGCCTTACCCTTTTCTTTTCCTTTCCCTCCCTTGATAGGGAGTTTGGATGTCTTTGCCTTGGATGCCGTTGCATCCTAATTTATAACGATTCCTTTCACCTGCTTGTGGAACGACATGTATCTTCTTGGCACTTTGGGTCTAGCAATATCTGCAAAACACATCGAAAGGTGTTAGAAACAATTCAAGAAAAGTGCAGAAATTAAGTTACAGAAAGACTCGCCGAACCAGTCGGCGAGTCACTTAGAAGGGCCAAATTGGGCTTGCCGAAAGGACCAACTTGAAATTTTTTCAGAATCAAGGCATATCAGCGATGTTCTGGGCCTTTCGGTGAATCAACTACAGCGCAGTCACAAACAATTTGAAATAACAATAAGAAGAGGAATTCTTGGGATGTGATCGATTATAGGCAAATTTCGATATGTGGGTAATTGAAACTACTAGTAAATAGCTAAAAATCAGTAGGTAGGCTAGACTATAAGGGAGATAGCTTTCTCTTGAACAACTATCCCAAATTAGGTGATTTCTTTCGAACATCAATAAGCATAGCAATGAAGAACAACCCACACCTTAATTCATCCACTCTCTTAAGCTAGATGGGTAGGATTGGGTTTAGGATTCACTCTCTCGAGCTGAACCTAGCTCAACCCAATACCTACAAATCATTAATCAATAATATTTGTTCTGAAACCTCTCTCTCTCGAGCAAGCTAAGAACACAAGGTTAGAACTGCATTTGCAACTACAGTTCAAAAATTAAACCACAACTAATGATTAAACCCACTTCAGTATAGCATTTAAACTAGTAATTAACAATACCCATAAACTAATTCAACCCATAATCACATGATCACACCCCAAGAATTAGGGTTTTAGCCAAACATCATAAAAAAGTGAAAATGGTTACGAAATCGATTAGCCATCAACAGGGTAAGAGTAATTAAGCCTTTACAATGCTTCAATTTGTAGAAAATTTGAAACACACTTGCAAAATCTCCAAATTAAGTCTCAAAAATCCTTCAAGCCTACTAAGAAACGATCAAAAACTCAAGAGAAAACTGTTTTAGACTAATTCAACATATTAAATTAATTGTTCAAAATCTAATTATAGTCGCCAAAAATAAGCCACGAAGGACCATTAGGCGAGGTAAGTTGGGTTCGCCGAGTGGTTCGACGAACCCCCCTTTGATCTCTTCTGTCGCCTTTTAGCCTTGGCTCTCAGCATCCTCAAGTCCTGTAACTTTGGGCAATCACTCTTTGCATCGCGGAACTGCTTGGTGATTCGGCGACTTCCCCTTTTCTATCGCCGACTTGGTTTCTTCCCTCAGGGCTGGCACACTGGAACTTTAGGCGGTCAAAATAGGTACTCGGCGATTCTCCAAGTGCTGTTGGCGATCATCAGGCTAGCCTTTCTTCACTTCTTCAGTTTGTTTTGTTCCTTTTTGCCTGTTAGTGTCCTTGCTTTGCTCCTCAATCCATATACCTGAAAATCAAGGCTTTAACATCAGTTTATGGTACAAATTAAGCATTTGAGGACACTAAATCTATATAAACAAAGCTCTAAATGAGTCCAAATCTTAGACTCATCAATGGTGTAACAATGTCACAACCCAATTTCTCATGTCATGATTACACTTACTATATCTCACAAATAGGTAAGCCTAAACCTTAGTTTGGAACCATAAGCAACAAGTTATCACACATAAGATAATCAATAAGAAGCAATAAGCAAATCACAATGAGAAGAAAGAGAGATCGACTAAAATAATACAAGAAACCATCTTCAAGACCTTAGATCAGTCTGTAATCGAGCATTAATTAAAAGAAGAGTACAAGACTCTTACAAATACAATATAAGTACAAATTATCTCTGAATACAACATAATGACTAGCCAATCTTATCTGATCTTACAAGAGGATCCTAAGTCCACCTATGTGGCACTCTCTAAGATCATCATTTATTACCAATTATTTGTTATTACAATTTTTCCATTTTCAATTCTAGAAAAAGAGAAATAGTACCGTCTGGGAAATAAATAGACAAACACACTTCCTTTCCCTTCCCAAGAGTGTGAAACTCCACATTCTTTCAGACTCTTAATTATTGTTTTTCAAAGCTCTTTTTCCATGAACATGTAGATATTTTTTTTCTCATTTATGTGTCATTCTCTACCCAAGTCTTCTATTTTAGTCTACAGGGATCTAGTCTTTCAGAAATGACGTCGGAGACAAAATAAGGCTACCAGGGTCATAAGTCTAAGCTAATACAAATCTAACCTAAGGCTGAACATGGTCAAAGTATCAATTAACAATGGTGGTAAAACGCAACATCATTCAACAACACTCAAAACAACCCCAAGCTAACATAATACTAATCCCAGAACAATAGCGATCAGTCAAAACGCATGGTATCTAAGAAGAGAAGTAGAAATAACTAGGTACCCACCCCCTACTCACTCCAGCCATCTTGAGTTTATGCATTGAAGCTCAATCTAAAAATAAAGAAAGATATATCCTACCTATAGGCCAACCGCGTGCGCTCCAAAATCACAAGGCCGTAGCTTTTCCTTTCCAAATATCCTCCAAACGCTGCCACGCTATCAAAAGTAGGATCAGAACGTCAGTAGGGTCCTTTAGACATCAAAAGCACATAGAATTGAAACATGCCAATTTCAAAGTCAAACGAGAATTGTGGGACTGCAACAAAATATTTGAAATTGACTCAACAAAAGGTCCTAAACTATGCCACGAACTTGTGTTCTAAATTAAACACAATCGGGGGCTCGAAATAGCCAAACCAAACAACCATGAAATAACCACAATAAATAGGCCAAGGTAGCCTAAAAAAATAAATTCACCTCAAATGGAGGTTCTCCAAAAGCTCTAGATCACAAACCCAAATATTCATGCTCCCAATGATCACCTAGGACTTCGAATCTCTGAAATGGGAGCTCGGATAGAGGAGTAATCTCAAAAATAATATTCAATAAATGATGAATTTACGACCAACACTAGACTTAAAATACAAGCGACCTTCGCGTAAGCAGTCAATAATGTCCCTTAAGTGACATGCCTCAAAAAGGCAGGCCTCACTTTTTCATGCTTGTGGTTGCAAAAGTGACACTCGCTTAAGTGAACCTAGTCCACAAAAGCGAACCCATGGTTGCTTTAGCGACAACTGCCTGGATGTCCTTGCTTACATAAAGCCTTGGTCGTATAAACGACATTCTCAGGGGAGCAAAAGCAGTCACACAAGAACTTAGGCACCTGAAATTTTAGCAAAGTCCCCCCCAGCTTTACTTGGGGGCTCGGGATTAGTTTGGAACCCCATACACACAAACAACATATGTCAACCACTCAAATTTGACATTGAAAACTCAATGGGTTGTTAAAACTTTCATACGAGGACATCTTGATAGAATATGGGTCCCACACCCAACCCTATTTTAAGCAAAAATCAACGAGGGCGATCAGAATCAGCCCAAAATCCTCGAGAACCAAATGAAGGGTTAATCTAGACCAAAGTCAACATTTCAGAGCTAACCGAACTGACATAATTCTCATTTGATCTCGTTTACTTAGAAGGTTGACTAAAGTCAAACATAGGCCTTAACATGAAATTTAAAATGCGTAATTGCATAGAATCACACTGACAACCTTGAGAGTCATTCCAAACATGATAATAGCCTAAAATAACCCTTGTAGAGCAAATGGAATCATCAGAATTGGATTATAAGGTCATCTTCTTGAACTTTTGATCAAAACTGACCGTTCAAGGTTCTAAAGCTCCAAAATACTAACACTCGCACAAAACCAAACAAATGACAGGTGATCGAACTATTAATCCTAGCAAGTCATAAATGACTTGGGGTATAGAAACACTCTAAATAACGAACAAGAAGCATAAATAGAGAACTAACCTAGAGGTCATTACATCGGTCCACTTTGGGGACTTGTACTCATTTATAGTAGCTTTCAACATGTAACTACTAGATTAATGGTTTGCTATTTTGTTTTTATATATATGTTGATTTCCATTCTTATGTTCCCTTTAAATTATATGATGTGTTTCCTTTAATTTATGCTATTTGATTACATCTACCTTATATGCCTGTTACTAAATGTCAGAGCTATGAGTTGATTTACCTATTGGTGGATTATAGTGAGTGCTATGACGACTCAAGCTTTAAGGTGAGATCTTCATAGATCATCTGGATCTTCTGTAAACTTTGAGCCAAAAGGACTTTAATTTGAGGCAATATACATGGATTGAGCTTCCGAAGAACTATCACCTCTCTTTCATATACCATCCAAGAAAGGCAATTTTGGTAGCAAATGCATTGAGCTAGATGGTACCCATATTGGTAGTCTAGCTTTCCTTTCAATTTTGGAGTGACCTTTGGAATTGGACATGCAGTCCTTAGCAAATAGGTTGGTTCTTCTTCATGTCTCCGATCCCAAGAGGGTTCTATCTTAAATTGAGGCTCACTCCACTCTATTGGAGTAGATTCGTGATCCACAATTTTGATATTAAAAACATAGTTGTATTTCTAGAATCCTCTACTTATGACATTTCCAAGCTCTTAGTTTCTTCATAATTCGACACTGGAATAACTTAGGAAAATTTTCAAATCTTGTGTCAATCAAGCATTTTGAACCACATGTGGCTTGAATATCATGTAATCTAATATATGTACGATATCCAATACTGGAGTTCATCCATAATTCCTTGAATTCACGCAACTTATGATTTTTAGAGATGAATTAAGTCGTCAAACAAAATTGGATTCGTCAAATTTTTTTTTGCCCATGCTCTCGTACATCAACCCTAGCTTCTGAAAGGGATAGTTGCTGACAAACCCAATTTTCGCCCTTCATATGTCTAATTTATTGGTCAAGCTTCTGAAATTCTTAACAAAGAGTGAAATAACCATTTGGAAAGACAATGTTTTTAACTAGTTTTGATGATATTTTCAACTATCATTTGGCAAAATATCAAAATAAATATAATATTTATATATACATACTCTTTTCATTCATTAGAAAATGTGTTCGGTCAACTTAAAAATCATGTTATCTAAAAAAATAAATATTTAAATAGGTACATATCCTTAATCAATTCAAGGTCATTTACAACTTATATTATCATAATTAATCTATTTTTGCAAATAATTTATTCAATTGTGTTGAAGTTATCAAACCTAATTGATTAATAAGATAGTTGATTCGTCTTAATATGTCTCAAAACTGATTCATTTTAACTTCAATCAAAATGAAAGAGATTATTCTTTAAACCTAAAACTTGACACATTTTACTCTTAAATTAAACCTTGCAAAAGCCTTTTATTTTTGTACTAAATCTCAGCCCAAAAAAAATGCAGATCCAACCCAATTCTTATTAAGAAAAATGGCCACCTTCTTCCCCCTCTTTAATACCTCTCACTCAACACCTTAGCCCTAACCCTAGCAGAACCTAGCCACCTCCCCAATCACCCCCATTAATCTCTCATTCCCCTCTCAAATGACTATTTCAGATTCAAACCTTTATTTTCAAAATTATAATTATATGGAATTTGTTGGAATATTTCTTAGAGGCATTCGAAGTGGAAATTCACCCCCATGAATAATTGAAAAATTCTCATATTTTTAACCACTGATTAATCTCAAAGAGACGGATTTTGGATCCAAAAATTAGGATTACTTTTATTACCAAAAGAAAGGTAGAAAATCAAATACCTAACTGTGATTTTTTTTAACTCATTACAAAATTAACTTTCTTTTCTCTTGGTTTCTTGCGGAAATTCAATAGGCAAAAGCTCAGTAAGTCATTCCTCAACTTTTTGTCCCTATTATATTCAACCTTTAATTAATGCTCATGTGTTTATATTCTATGAAATAATAGATTATAAGATGATTGTTTATGGTATGATCATTTATAGGATTTTTGTTTTTAATTCTTTTTAACTAAAGGAATTTGTTTGTTACAAAAGTTGAATTATACTCTCAGATATCTCTAATAATGTTCTTCCCCTTAATTGTGGAGTTGTTTGCCTGAATGAAAGCTGATTTGTAGCAATTATCCATCAGACTCATCTATTTATTATTGGTCATCCAGAAATCATCTTGAATTATCTCTTTAGTCATCATAGCTAAAATTTGATAATTGTTGATGTGGCCTCTTGATATATTATGTAATCCTCTTGAATATCTATGACATATGTTTTATTGTTTCCCTCCTAGTTAAATAACTTGATATGAACATATATAGTAAAATATAAGAGTTAAGCACACTTTAAATTAATCTCTGACAGACTGGGGGAATCAAAATAAAATATATGAATGAGAAAAAACTGATAATCAAGAATTGAAAATCCAATTAAATCCCTCTATTTTCCTCGACAATAAAAAGTAAAAGTTAACTTTAACACTTCGTAGGATGAGGGTTCTCCTATGTTTTATTATTTCTGGCCATGTGATATGATATTCAAATAGCATGTGAAAGATTTCAAAATACTATGAAGAGTTGCTGGAACTGTTTGAGGGTTATGCATTTAATTTTTTTTTGTTGCCGCAAGTATTTGATGGAAATAATTGCAATGACATTAACTATTTAGTTTAAACATGTAAATAATATTATAAATTAGTTGGCTGATATATTAGTATTACAAATTAGTACTCATTTTTGTTTGTTTAGATTTAATAAAATAGTGTTATGTTTGTTAGAGTTTTCCAATATAGTTGTCTCTAAATTAAATATGTATAAATAGTGCTTGCCTTTGTACTTTTCATGTTCTCATTTTTTGATGTTTTAATTGGATTTACTTGGATGAAAATGGATATTAAAAGACTAAACTAAGCCATTTTTAGAATGAAATATGCAGCCGTTATAATTGTCGCTAAACAATAATCATTAAAATGTTATTTTTAGTTGCATGGCGGATTTAGTGGCGATAAAAATAGACACTAAAAGTATTTACTAATCCAAATTTGAGATTGATTTAGCGGCCATTATAATTATCGCTACAAAATAGCCATTAAAACAAGTCCTTTTAGCGGAAATTTAGTGGCAATTTATATGGACACTAAAAGGCAGACCAAGTCATTTTGAAAATGGATTTAGCAGCCATTATTATTGCCGCTAATTTATTGCGTTAAAAGGGTTTGACCTTTAGCGGCAATAAAACCTACCTTTACCAGCAATTTTCTGAATAGCCACTATAGCCTTTAACGACCCCACTTACAACGGCAAAAGACTAATGGCTGGTATATGTTAAAGCGGCAATAACTATTGCCGCTAAAGACATTTTTAATTGCCACTAAAAGCATTTTTTGTAGTAGTGCATGTGCAACAAGTTGAGGAAGACCAGCTGATGGATAAAGAAGAGTTTAAGAACAAGAGAGCTAAAACATCAGGGAATGAGTCCGGGCAGCAAAAGAGTAATGTGAACCGGTCTTCTTTCCAACATAAACAGAAAGGACCTGCTCCATCATCTGCTGGTGCATCTGCACCAAGGAAAAAATGTGAGTAAAATAGTCAAAATTCTCAGAACTTCAGAGCTAGACCTACGCATTCACAAGGTAGTAAGGCATAAGGGAGTACTAAGACTCCTGCATGTGCTAAGTGTGGTAGGAACCACTCAGGGATGTGTCATGATGGCTCCACTGGTTGCTTCAAGTGTGGCCAAAATGGTCATTTTATGAGAGAGTGTCCTAAGAGCAGACAAAGTAATGGTAATGGGGGCAATAGAGCCCAGTCTTCTTCAGTTGCTCCACCAGACAGAGCTGCATCTAGATGAACGACTTCAGGGGCAGGTAGAGAAGGAAACCGTCTTTATGCTATCACTAGTCGCCGAGAGCAAGAGGATTCGCCAGATGTTGTCACTGGTATGATCCAATTCTTCAGTTTTGATGTTCTTCCAGAGCAACATCTTGAGCCCTTCAGTGTTTCTACACCTGTTCGTGATTCATTCTAGCAGAAAGAAGTCTATCGTGATTGTCCCATTTTCGTCAATCACAAGAGTACCATGGCTGACTTAGTTGAGTTAGACATTGTAGAGTTTGATGTCATTCTAGGTATGGATTGGCTTCATGCCTGTTATACATCAATAGATTGTAGAACTCGAGTAGTCAAGTTCCAGTTTCCAGTGAACCAGTTATAGAGTTAAAGAGCATTTCAGCAGTGCCTAAAGGTCATTTTATTTCATACCTTAAGGCGAGAGAGTTAGTTTCCAAGGGGTGTGTCTATCACTTAGTCCGAGTTAATGACTATAGTGTTGAGATACCTCATATTCAGTCAGTTGCAGTAGTAAAAGAGTTTCCAGAAGTCTTTCCTGATGATTTTCTCGGAGTCCCTCCTGAGAGAGATATAGACTTCGGTATAAATACTCTTCCAGATACTCGTCCTATCTCTATTCCTCCATATAGCATGGCACCAACAAAGTTGAAAGAGAAGTTGAAAGATCTTTTAGAGAAAGGTTTCATTCGACCAAGTATCTCACATTGGGGCGCTCCGATCCCATTTGTGAGGAAGAAAGATGGTTCCCTTAGGATGTGTATAGATTATCGTCAGTTGAACAAGGTTACCATCAAGAATAGTATCCTCTTCCGAGAATTGATGATCTTTTCGATCAGCTTCAGGGTGCTTCTTGTTTCTCGAAGATAGACATTAGATCAGCCTACTATCAGTTAAGGGTAAGGGACTGTGATATTCCAAAGACAACGTTCAGGACCCGCTATGGTCATTATGAGTTTCTGGTCATGTCTTTCGGCTTAACCAAATCACCTGCAACATTCATGGACCTAATGAATAGAGTATTCAAGCCTTATTTAGATATGTTTGTTATCATGTTCACTAATGACATACTAATCTATTTGAGGAATAAGGATGATCATGCTAGTCATCTCAGAATAGTTCTCCAAACTTTAAAGGATAAGGATTTATATGCCAAGTTCTCTAAGTGTGAGTTTTGGCTTGAGTCTGTGGCCTTCTTAGGCCATATTGTGTCTGGAGAGGGAATTAAAGTTGATACTCAGAAAATTGAGGTAGTGCAGAATTGGCCTAGACCCACATCTCCAACCGATATTAGGAATTTCTTGGGTTTGGCTGGCTATTATAGAAGGTTTGTAGAGGGGTTCTCACCCATTTCGTCCCCTTTGACCAATTTGACTCAGAAGACAGTGAAGTTTCAATGGTCTGAAGCTTGTGAGAAAAACTTTCAGGAATTGAAAAAGAGGTTGACTAATGCCCCAATTTTGACCTTACCATAAGGTACTCAAGGTTTTGTGGTGTATTGTGATGTATCTAGAGTTGGTTTGGGTTGTGTATTAATGTAGAATGGCAAGGTTATAGATTATGCATCCACACATTTAAAAGTTAATGAGAAGAATTACCCAACCCATGACTTAGAGTTGGCTGTCGTAGTATTTTCCTGGAAAATATGGCGTCATTATCTTTATGGTGTTCATGTGGATGTGTTCACCGATCACACGAGTCTTCAATATGCGTTTAGTCAGAAAAAGCTTAATCCGAGACAGATGAGGTGGTTAGAATTACTCAAGGATTATGACATGGGTATTCTTTATCACCCATGTATGGCTAATGTTGTTGTTGTTGATGCCTTGAGCAACTTATCTATGAGAGTACCGCCTATTTTGAGGAAGATAAGAAAGAGTTTGCAAAAGAGGTGCATAGACTTGCACGACTAGGAGTTCGACTAGTGGATTCCACAGAAGGAGAAGTAGTGGTGATGAATAGGGCCGAATCATTATTAGTGTCAGAAGTAAAAGAGAAGCAAGACCAAGATCCTTTATTGCTTGAATTAAAGGCAAGGGTTCATAAACAAAAAGTGATGGCTTTTGAACAAGGGGGAGATAGTGTTTGAGGTATCAAGGTGGATTGTGTGATTGATTTCAAGGGTAATTGGGATGATCACCTACCTCTAATTGAGTTGCTTACAACAATAGTTACCATGCTAGCATCCAAATGGATCCATATGAGGGTCTTTATGGAAGAAGATGGAGATCTACTATTTGATGGTTTGAAGTTGGTGAAGCAGGGTTGATAGGACCAAACCTAGTTCATCAAGCTATGGAGAAGGTGAAAGTGATTCAAGAGAGGTTGAAAATGGCGCAGAGTCGTCAGAAATCCTACACTGATGTTAGGAGAAGGGTGTTAGAGTTCGAAGTAGATGTTTCGGTATATCTAAAAGTTTCACCCATGAAGGGTGTTATGAGGTTTGGTAAGAAGGGGAATCTTAGTCTCCGGTATATTAGACCTTATCGAATATCCAAGAGGACTGGCAATGTAGCTTATGAGTTGGGGCTACCACAAGAGTTAGCCGCGGTTCATCCGATGTTTCACATCTCCATGTTGAAGAAGTGCATGAGCGCTCCTTCATTGATCATACCAATTGAAAATATTGGGATCAACGATAGCTTATCTTATTAGGAGATTCCTGTTCAGATTTTAGATCGCCAAGTTCACAAATTCAGGACAAAAGAGGTAGCATCAGTCAAAGTCCTTTAGAGGAACCAATTTGTTGAGGAAGCTAATTGGGAAGCTGAGGAGGATATGAAGAAGAGATAACCACATCTCTTTGAATCCGGAGAAAGTGCAGACCAAGGTACTAATTCTCTTCTTAGTACTCTTTATATTATGAGTGAGCATGCGGTTTGTTTGCAATTGCTTGTTGGGTGTTTGAACTTGATATTACCACCCTTAGCCTAGTAAGAATTATCTCATTCGAGGACGAATGTTCCCAAGGGGTAGATATTGTAACATCCCGCAATTTGAAATAGCTAGGAAGAATCTAAGAATTGGAAATAGTATTTTTGGAAATAATGAAAATCTGGAAATTTGTTTAAGTTAGGAAAAGTTGAGTTTTGGCCAACTTCAAATGGCCATAAATTCTAGCTCAGGATGAGTTAGAGGTACTTATAGATATTGTAGGAAAGATATTGGAATTATCTTTCCACCGTCGCTGATTTTGCGCAATTCCGTGTTCGTATGAGTGAGTTATTTCCTTTGGAAGTTGGGCTGTTGGAATTAGGAAAGTCCAAATCCGAATTTTGGAAGGGTAATTTAGTCTTTTCCCTACCTAGTTATTCTAATTCATTTTTAGGAGTTTAATTGGGGTAAAGTCTGATTTAGTCAGTTTTAGAAAAGTGAATTTCACGCTAGGGCTTGGAGAAAAGAGAAAAGAGGAAAAAGGAGAAGAACGTTCAAGATTCGTCGAGATTAGCTTGTGGATTTCGTCGAGGGTGATCCCTACAAGGTATGTGAGATCACATAGCATTGGTCTAGTTCACCCACGCGCCAATCATGATTTATTTCAGCGAATTTAAGTTCTTGAAAGCTTAGAAATTGAGTTCTTGATGGGTTTGTTGAAGTTCTATTAAATCCTTGATTCATTGAAATCGTTAAGAAGTTGTGTGATCGAAATCTGTGATTTTAGGTTTGATTTTGAGTAAAATCTGATGTACTTTGAACATATAATCGATTCTAAGTGTTTGGGGAAAGAACCTATGGAGTTTAGAGGGATTAGAGCTGAAAAACTAAGAAGAAATTTCGTTGGTCGAAATTTGATAGTGCCTCCGCATCGCGGAACTAGTCCCCATATTTGGGAAAATTCGTTTCGCATCGCGAAGCGGTCATGGACCATTTTGCCTCAAAAGTTATTTTCAAAACCAAAATTTAAATGCTTCTCCGCGTCGCGGACCCACCCTCAGATATTGATTTTTGGTTTTTTCTCATGTTTAACTATCTAAATTTGTTCCTAAACATCATGAGATCTCTCCTATCACGAATCACAATCCTTGAATCCATATATTCAATTCAAGGAAAGTTAAGAGTTAAGTCAAGAGAAGTCAAGAGTCAAGTTAAGAGAAGTTCATAAAGTTTTCCAAAAGTCTTTTGCAAACGTTTTAACTTTATTTTAAGACTTAAGTTTTGAGTTCAGTAAAGAGTAAAGTTGAAGTTTATTTCTTCAAAAGTATATGGGGTCTATGTATTCCCAAAGGGTTTAAAATGTTTTTGCATTTAAACAAGAAAGGAAACCTCGATTTCCAAGGAGCCTTCGGGCTAGTTTTCAGAAAAGAGTAATTGCTTTCGAAATGAAGCAAGAGAGGAAACTTTGATTTCCAAGTTAGCCTTTGAGCTACGTTTTTGAGCACTAATCTTAAATCACAGAAAGAAGTATGTTTTAAAAATAAGAGCTAACATTATATTTTTGGGAGTAGTATTGAGCACCGACATGGGGGAGAGTTCAGAGAACTCACAGCCTCCATAAACCATGTAGCCACCATGGGTAGAAAAGGGTCATACTTTTTAGATGATTCCTTTAGTGCTTTATAGCATAGACTAGTGGATCCACTTAGTGAGTTAGGTTGTATACCCCTGACAAGGTATATGATGGTCCTTGGTAGCGTGAGGTAAAACGTTGTATCATCACTATAGCTCTTAAGTGATGGTTGTGGGTTAGAGAAACTCCCACAACAGTATTTTGTATTTTTATATACCAACAGAGTTCATATTGTATCTTTGCATACATACATAGTTATTATTGTATTTCTAAAGACACAGAGTTGATATCATGTTTTAAACAGTTTTTCCTTATATTGCACTTGTTTTTAAATTGTTTTATATTGAAATGAGTTCAGTTATGTTGAGTTGAGTTGAACCAGGTAAGTTCTTCAGTTCCTTTCAGATTCTTTTCAAGCTTTAGTTCTGTTTAGCATTCCAACTCGCATACTCGTACATTCAATATACTGATGCCAGTTGGCCTGCATCCTCTTATGATGCAGACGGAGGTAACCAGGATCAGCATCCAGTGCATTGTTGATCCAGTTGAGCTTCAGAGTTGTTGGTAAGCCTCCTTGCATTCCGGAGGATCCCCCTTTTTCATTACTTTATCATTTTAGTTCATTAGGATGTCGTGGGCCTGTCCCGACATCCATCTCAGTTGTTTTAGAGGCTTCATAAATAGTCAGTCAGATGTTAGTTCATTCGTCATCATTTTGTTATTGGCTTATGTTCAGATTTGAGTTGCCATTTTGGCTAAGTTAAATGGTTTTTTTTAAAACATTATGAATTCAGTTTGAGACAGTTGAGTTATTTAGAATATGAATCCTTTTCTTAATGCTTAAAGTCTTCCACTGAGTAAGTAAGCCAGACCAAGGGTTTGCTTGGGGCCAGCAATGGTTCACGAGTGCTGGCCACGTCCAGGGTGTAGGCTCGGGGAGTGACAACATCATAGATGCCTCTAATATTTCAAGTAGAAAAGGAGCATGTCCTAGATGCCTCATAAATCTCAATATTTTGTTTAACCAAGTGATCCGGTGGTACGACTCATTAAAAAAAGTTTAGAATAGTAATCGAGTGAAAATAGTTTTTCTCCGAAAATGGTAATGATGAACAAATGCAAGAATCAAGATCATACCACAAAACACATGAAAATGAGCAACCAATGCAATGCATGCCATCACCAGCATCCAAACAAGGAACACACAATAAAAAATACAATACCAACCTTACCACGCTACCAAGGTGGAGAAAACTAACCTAGAAACCAATTGGTTCTCGACCATTTCCTCGGGCCTAATAAGATAACAATACCTCAATAAAACATAACATTCTCACGCTACTTTGAAAGAAAAGGAAATCAAGAAGAGCTTCAGAATCAAAATAAGGGGAAGAAATAACGCAATGAAAGATGCCTTACCCCAACTATATACCACTCCAGTCCACAACTGAACACAACTAATTTCAATCTTTGGCTAGGACGAGCCACTAAGGTCTCAAGCACTAACACAAGGTACACAAATGCAACATGCCCTACTAGAAGCAACACACCTTAATAAGTGTGATAGAAACATTCTAAGGCATGAAAGGATCAATCCTAGCCTAAGGCCAAATGTATCAATCCTAATAAGGGTAATCATGCTAAGTCATACTACAAGAAAGGCTACAAGCCTAAACTATGGATCCCATGATCCACAATAAGCCCAATGCATCTATGGAATCAGGAAAAGAAAGAATAAAAAAAGAAATTCTAATACTCCATAAATACCAATCTAAATCACATGTTATTCATATTAAAAATCATCTAAAAATCCCAATAAAAAAATAGACCAAATCTTACCACGATGTTGACCACATGCGCTCCGAATCCACCGCACAAGAGATATCTAGTTTTGAAAATACCTTTGATCACTGCCACGTTAACAAATTATTGATCACAATGTTAATACTAACTTTTAGACACAAAAATCACAGTAATTAGAGATAGACAAAAAATCTAATCAAAATTGGAATGTGTGACCCACATTGGAAATCCTAAAATTGACTCCGTTAAAAGGTCCTAAATAGCTCAAGGAACTTGTTCCCTGAAAAAAGGCCACAATCCGAGCTATCGAATAGGCTAAAACAATCCGTGTAAACACTTAGTGACTTTGTACCATGTTTTCAAAGTGAGAGTTTGGGCATGAGTCTGTAGCATTCTTGGGGCACGCGATGTCCAAATATAGAATTATGGTTGATGTTTTGAAGATTGAGGTTATTCACGATTGCTCTAGGCCCAACTTAGTGACTGATATTTACAGCTTCATCTTATTAGAAGGCTACTAGAGATGGATGGTTTGTGGAAGGTTTCTTGATTGTTGTGGTGCCTTTGACTTGATTAAATCACCTTGATGTTCCTTTTAATTGGTTTGAGGAGTGTGAGTTGAGATTTCAGAAGCTCATAGAGTTTCTTAGTAATGCTCATGTTTTGATACTTCCAATTAAGGTCGAGGGCTTCATGCCGTATTTTGACGCGTCCAATGTTGGTTTGGGTTGTGTATTGATGCAATGAGGCTGTGTTATATCTAATTAATCAAGGTAGCTTAATCTGCATAAGGAAAACTACGCCACTTATGATTTAGAGTTGACGACGGTAGTTTTGCGCTTAAGATTTGGAGGAACTACTTTTATGGAGTACGATGTAAGATGTATATGGATTGTAGGAGTCTCTACTACATTATGAGATAGAAGAACCTTAATTCAAGGTAGTGTAGTTTGATTGATCTCCTGAAGAACTACCACCTCTCTATTCTATACCATTCGAGTATGGCGAATGTGGTAGCAGAGGCCTTGAGTTGAAAGGTCGTTAGTATGGGTAGTGCAACATTCCTTTAAGCTTCTGAGGAAACTTTGTCTTAAGACCTTCAGTCCTTAGCCAATATAATGATTCAACTTGAGTATGAGGTGTTGGTAGCTATTGGAGATCGAATTTTTAGGTGATACCATGCAGGCTACCTTAGATTCTAATAGGTCTTTGAGGTTTGACAACCATATTTGTTTTGTAAGAGTTGAAAATTTGATTCAGCCGATTCTTTGTGAGACCCAGATTCTAGATATTCTATACATCTAGATATCACAAAGATGTATCATTATCTGAGATAACATTACTTGTGGATTGATATGAGGAAATATATTATGGACTATGTATCCCATTGCTTATTTTGCCAGCAGGTGAAGGTCAAGCATTTGAGGCCTTCTGGTATTTTCTTATAGATTGCCCATTTTAGTCTGGAAATAGGAGAATATCACCATTGATTTTGTTTTGGGTTTGCCTTGGACTACTAGAGTTGTTGACAACATCTGGGTCGTCATTGATCAATATACCAATTCAACACACCTCCTACCCATTTAGTATTCTTTTAGCGCCGGAGATTAGCTCATCTCTACATTTTGGATGTACGTAGTTTGTCTTCATGAGGTGTAGGTATGTATCTTATTAGATAGTGGTTATCTTCCAGCTTTTGAAGGACATTTCATGAGAATTTCGGTACCAGTGTTGACCTTAGCACAAATTTTAACCTGCTGACTGACGGGCAGTTGATAACACTCAAATGTACTCTTCAAAACAAATCAAAAGAGCCAGCGGCTGTCGCTAATTAAAAATTCCCAACTAAGAGTGGGGTCGACTCCCACAGAAAATGGTATATCGTAGAAAATTCTATCAAGAAATTTGGATTGTGAAATCATTCATTTGTAGTAGTAAGAAACAAGTGGGTTGATGATTCCACAAATTTAATAAAAGGATTTGATTATCAATGGTAACAATTTAACTAAAATTATGGAAGATTCAAGAAGTAACAAATAATCTAGGGGTGCGTGGATTAGAAATCAATGTCACATAGGGGTAATTGTGTTGCTCTATATTGATGAACATTCATTAATAGGCTTGGTCATCTTCAATGACAACAATCTTCTTTCGATCTCATAGCATCATTTCATAGAATCTCTTTTTGGTATCATCTATGTGTTATACTAAAAAACCTTATACCTTACTCTATTCTCTATTTCGATGAAAAAATAAGGCAAATAGATCTGACCCATAACCTCTATTTTCAAGCAAGTTACTGACATCAAACCTAGATTTCTAGTATTAGACTAATTACCCACTCTAATCAATCTCTTTTGAGCATCGGGTGGAGATCGGAAGTAGGAATTAAGTTTGCAACCTTAACCCATAAGTTAACCCCATGCTAATTAGACCAAATTCATGTATGAACAACAACAAAACAAAGCATACACCATACCCACTACACTAAATCCACACCCAACCCCATAATTGCACCTCTAGATCTTGGAGTTTTAGCCACCCATCACAAAAAGCAAAGAAATTATTGATGTACCATGAACTTACAATATTTTTGATGCATAAAACTTAGAGTTTTACATTAATCTTACGTATTTTTTTATTAGATGTGATAGTATTTTTGCTTTGATTTTGCAGGAAACAGGTATTGGAGAAGTTGGTGTTAAAGTGTTGTAGCAGCAGGGATATTTTGTGATGTACGCCTTGACCTACGAGCCATCAATTCCACTACGATCCGTAGGTGTAAGTCACAGGTTGAAGTTGTGCTAATTGGTGCTAGGTGTGAAACGACGGAGGCATCCTGACGCGCCGTAGTCACTACTACGAGTCGTAGATGATGAGTCATAGAAAAGTTCAAAGAAGATGAGCTCCAGTCCATGAATGACTGCTGAACAGGACAGGCCGTAGAAAGATATATGAGCCATAGATCATTCCCCTAGAAATCACTCCCTAGATGATGTACCAACTACTGACTGAAGGAAGGTACCTACGATCTATAGGAACTACTACGAGCCATAAGTTACCAACCATAGATGACACAACCCAAGATGAATTTCCTTAGTATTCATTTTCCTACTTTATTTGAGATTTGGTTTCTATTAATATTAGTTATTATTTTTCATTTTTGGGTTGTAAGACTTTTTGAGATACTTACTTTCGGTTTTGAGAATCATTTTGCAAACACTTTTGGCATTTCATTCTTGAAGTGTTGGTTTATGAAATTTGTGGTTGTTCTTCAATTCAAGCTATCGGAGTGCATCTATTATAATTGTAAGTTCATGATTTATATTATTAACCATATTATGAATTGTTATCACACAATCATGAGGAACTAAATCCACAACAAGGGTTGTGGGAACCATAAGTAACTAACAATATAAAACTAATAATTAAGTAATTCTGAAATAATGTTTATGCATGTATTGTTAATCTCTATGTTTTCAATGCTTTTTAACAGTGTGGAACGTTAGAACTCGCCACATTCCTACTTGAGCGACCAAGGAAGTAATGAATGAGAAAGAGGTTAAACAACAAAGATTTACCATGATAATCCGCTATCTAATAGCCTAACCAAAATAAGTGAGGGCTAATCTGGGGTCAAGGGTAAAGGTTAGTAAAACACACACCCATAGACCGACTAAGTTGCGTGGTGAAATTCCCTACTTGGACGACCAATCACTTAGGAGATACCTAACTTATTGACTTTGTAAGTTAAACACTAGAAAATAGTTGTTATTATTAGGATTACTGCGTTAAGAACTTGTGGGGAACACATATGCCCTAGTTTATCTCATATTGATATTAGAAACTGTGAATTCCGTTACTTGTTACTACAAATTTATCAATCATTACTTTGTTTACAAATCCCCCCTTTTTAAGGAAGTAATTTGACTAAAGATACAATTAACACTAAATTACCCTAAGTCTAGACCATATTCCTCTTGGGATTGATCCTAACCTTAGTTAGGTTCTTTATTTATCACCGACCTCTTATACTTTTTTAGGGAGGTGTAATTTGGACGTATCAAGTTTTGTCTCCACTGCAAGGAAATAAGGTTTTTAGATTAGACTAATTTCGTTATTGAAATTTAGTTAATGATTTCCTGATTTAGTTTTGTTTTGGTTTGGTTTTCTATGGGTCTTATTTCCAGTATATGCAAAGTACACGGAGTCAAGAGAATCCCTTGACCCTTTACGGTCCTGAATTAAGAACTTTGCAAAAAATGGTTGAAAGAGGCAAAAATCTGGGACTACATGATGAACCAATCAGAGAGGGTCATGGGGATGTTGCTGAAGTACAACCTGCACAAGTAGTAGGAGTGCCTAGACAAGTCCAGGAGAACCCTCAGGTTGAAAATGCGGAAAGAGTGCAAAATCAGCAAGTACCTGATGTGTGTGATTATTTCAATGTTGATCATGATGTTGTGGGATCAACAGGTTCCATAGTGGTTCCCCCACTACCACCTGAGCTTCAGTTTGTGGTTAATTCCAGCCTGATGCAAATGCTTACTGTCACGCCCCAAGGCTACCCAATTGACGTAAATACGGGACCTAGGATCACGAATGACCTGAGATATACTGAATATGAACTAAACTGAATACAATGACCATGTACATAACATGCTGAAACTGAATACTGAAATACAACTGGAACTTGGTCAATGCACTAAAATCTGACTGTGGGTGCTACTATTTATCGATTTAAAACCACATGATCTAAATGTGAAGTCTGATGTATACGCCCCATCAAGAGGACCCAATATACATTGCCAAAGGTATATAGGCATGACTGGCGTGATCACAAAATATGATGCCCACAGAGGGGACTTATAAACCTATGGGGGCATGTAGTTCTGGGACTATGAGGGTGACTGACCCTAGTCCAACTCGGTGGTAAGCCTACTTCCCAAATCAAAATGTATACAATACAACATAACTGAAATATACTGAATAGCTCGATATTCTGACATGCTAACCTAAAATGCAACATTAAATACTGATAATGAAACATTTGAAAACTGAGGAATGTATATCTGTTTATCTGTCCTAGCTAGTGTAAGTCATGAACTAAACGAATCTACACAACTAAGGTTCTGAAATTTATGCAAGGAACTAAGCAACAGTGTTACAACAACATGAAATTTTGATTAAGAATACTATACAGCTAAATCACAACAATTAAGAAAAGTTTCTAGAAACCCTAGGTCTAAACAATATGTAGCTAATCAAGAATATAACTCAATTCTAGGACCCAATGGGTGAAAGGAACCCACTAGTGAAATCCCACATACCTGGTGATGAATTCCACGAAGAAATCTTTTGATTTCGGGGTTGGAATTATAGAAAACCAGTTGCATTCTCGGAGAGGGTTTAGTCACCCATTTCTTCCCCTTTTGCACTAGTTTGATCGATTTTTAGAGAATGATAAGTTCTGATTTAGTTAATATTCATTAACTAACCAAAACGACGTAGTTTAGGTGTCCAATGCAAAGGGGAAAAGACCAAACGACCCCTAACTTAAAAACTGTCGGGGCCAACGACGAGCCTGACCGACGGACCATTGACTGACCTACGGTCCGTCTTGGTCACTCATCGATTGGCTTCAGAGACTAGGATCTGGGGGGGTCTGAACCATGACCTGGACCATGAACCGTCGTCTGACCTATGGTCCGTAGATCCTGAGTAGGTCCAGACTTGGCTGGATTTTTCTGGGGTTCTGGGGATGGTGTTGCAGGTGACCAACCACGGACCCCACCCACGGTTCGTGGATCACCCTACGGTCCGTAGGTGGCACCTGCAACTTCAGAAATCTATATTTTGGTCTTTCTAGCATACGGGGTGTTACACTTACAATTAGAGGGATGTTTGCAGGGGTTACCATGTGAGGATCCGTATTCTCATCTGAGCAAGGTTAAGAGTGTCTATATGAGTAGTGTGGGACGAACATATTTAGACATGGATGTGATTAGTTTAAGGGTGTTTCCACTAACATTGACAGGTGACGCTACTGTATGGCTATCTTAGCTACCGCATAACTCAATCACCACGTGGGACGAGCTACAAAATATGTTCTTAGATAAATATTTCCCATTTTCAAATAAGTTGAACCTCAAAGATAAACTTAACAGCTTCGTGGCTTTACATGAAGAGTCGGTTTGTAATTATTGGGATAGATTTACAGGTTTCATGCGAAGTGTGCCCCGTATTTGATGATGAGTCACTAAAGGAGTACTTCTACAGAGGGTTGGATGAAAATGGGAAAGTAGTGTTGGATACAATTTCTAAAGGTTCTTATAGGGCTAATACATTTCATAGGATTGCTAAGAAACTTGAAATGATCTCCAAGAATAATAAGGCATGGAACACAAGATATTCGACTATAATAAAGATAATTTTTTTGATAAAAGAAACACAAAATCAGGCTCATGATGATATTCATGAGGATATGGCACTATTGAGGACAGAGGTTGGCTTGGTATTGAAGCATGTGAGCGAAAGCAGTGAGAAAGTGAATGCAGTGAATTATCAGACTAGAGCACCATCGACTGATGAGTATATCTATGAGAAGGATGCAAATCTTGTGAATGATCATATAGGGGGCTCTGCACAAACGCCCAAGAATCCAATCATGATAATTGGTGCCAAGGTCAAAGAAATCAAGGTCGGAACTACAATAACTACAATCACAAAGGGAACTATGTTCCTGATGGGAACTATAATCAAGACAACAACTATAATATGAATGGGTATAACAACAGAAATGATAAGAGTGGCCCTTATTTCTACCAGGGACATGAGATGGATAATCGAGTTTGAATCGCATTGAGGATATGATGAACAAGATGGTGAAAAGGTTTGACTCAACTGATGACAATGCGAAAGAGATGAATATTGATTTATCAGGTATTGGTCAAAAAGTTGAGTCATAAGTAGTATCGATTAGATAGATTGAGTAGCAATTGAGCCAGCTATCTTCAAGTCTAAATTTGCACCAACAAGGAGCACTTCCCAGCAATACTATTCAGAACCCAAAGAATGACAAACATTGTGTGGCAGTTACTACTAGGGGTGGAAAGCAGACTTTTGACCCTCCTATGCCGGCTGGAGTAGAAAGTGCGGAATAGCAGGAAGAATATAAGTTGAAGTACTTGAGGAGAATAAATATCAGAATGAAAAAGAGTCTAAGGTTACACAAAAGATCATCCCTATTTCGAGACATGCACCTCCCTTCCCACAAAGGTTGGTTAAGAAGACTGGAAAAGTAAAGTATCACAGGTTCATATCCATGTTAAAGAAGTTATCGATAAATGCTCCTTTGATTGAAGCACTAGAATAAATACCAGTTATGCTAAGTTCATGAAATATCTTGTGACTAAAAAGAGGATTGTCAGTTTTGAAGGTGATGATAATTTGCAGCATTATAGAGCCATTACTACTAGATCGGTAGTGCAAAAGAAGGAGGATCCCTGGACTTTTACCATTCCATGTAGCATTGGTATGTTGCACTTTTCTAAGGCCATATGTGACTTTGGTGCTAGCATAAATCTAATGTCGTTGTCTGTGTACAATAAGTTGGGCTTCAGATCCCCCAACCCGATTGCAATGCGACTACTTATGGATGATTGAACTACGAAGAAATTGATTAGTGTGCTACAAGATGTCTTTGTGAAAGTTGAGGTGTGCATATTTCTGGTGAACTTTGTGATACTAGACTGTTAGGTTGACTTTGAAGTACCCATCATCTTAGGGAGACCATTCCTTGCTACTGGTTGTGTGTTTTAGTTGACATAGAAAGAGGGCAAATGAAGTTCTAATTGAATAATAAAGAGGGGACCTTTAATATCTTCAAATTGATGAAGCATCAAAGTGATCTTAAGTCAGTGTTTGCAGTGAACTATATTGTTGAAGAGAAACCAGAGGTGTCCATTGAGGAGAGATTGGGTGTTGAAGCGCTAGTTGTTGTGATCATGAAATTTGACGGAGAGGGTAATCTTGAATATGATGAGTTAGTTGCTGCCATTTGATGGGGGAGAATTTCCCTTATCACCAACTAAGTGAGATGGTTTGGATTTAGATTTGAAGAATCGAGACACTCTGCCTGCAAAACCATATATTGATGAGCCTGTAAAATTTGAGCTAAAGGCTCTTCCATCTCATGTGAGGTATGTGTTCTTAAGCAAAAATAGTGTTTTGCATGTCATTATTGCTGCTGATTTTAACAAAGGGAAAGTAGAGGCACTGATATCGGTATTAAAATGGGTCAAAAGGGCTATATCATGGATTATTGCTAACATTATTGGTATTCCACCATGTATACGTTCTAACAAGATTCAACTCATGCCAAATAGTAAACCAAGTATTGATAAACAAAGGAGATTGAATCCGCCAATGCAAGAGGTTTTGAAGAAATGCATTATCAAGTTGCTAGATAGTAATTGGGTGTGCCAGGTTCAATGTTTGCCAAAATGGGAAGAATCATTGTGGTTCCCAACGCAAAGAATGAGCTTGTCCCAGTGAGGCCTATCACTGGTTGGAGGGTTTCCATGGATTACCGCAAGATGAATGCATGCACTAAGAAAGATCACTTCCCAATGTTGTTCGTGGACCAAATGTTAGATTATCTTGCTGGAATAGGTTGGTATTGTTTTCGAGATGGGTATTCAGCTACAATCAGATCTCCATAGCTCCGACAAACCAAAAGAAGTCTACTTTCACTTTTCCTTACGTGATGTTTGCTTTCAAGAGGATGTCATTCGAGTTGTGTAATGCACCAATAACTTTTCAACATTCCATGATGTTTATATGTTACGATATGGTGAAAAATACGACAGAGGTATTTATTGATGATTTTTGGTGGTTGGTGACAAGTTTTGCTATTGCTACATACATTTGAGTGATGTTCTGAAAAGCTGTTAAGAATGTAATCTTATTCTCAACTAGGAGAAGTGTTACTTCATGCCAAAATAGGGTATAGTTCTGGGACACCAGATTTTAAAAAAGGGTATTAAGGATGATAAAGACAAGGTCGAGGTGATTGAAAAGTTTCCACCACCCATCTCTGAGAAAGGTGTTAGAAGTTTTCAAGGGCATGTAAGATTCTATAGGAGGTTTATCAAAGATTTTTAAAAAATTGCACACCCATAGTGCAAACTGCTAAAAAAAGAGATGTAGTTTGAGTTTGATGATGCTTGTCTGAGAGCATTTGAGGGGCTCAAAGAGAAAATGACTTCTGCACAATTCATAATTTCACCAGATTGGGGACAACGGTTTGAAGTTATGTGTGATGTGAGCAGGATAGCACTTGGCTTAGTATTTGGATAAAGGCGGGAGAAGATTTTTCAACCCATATACTATGCCAGAAAAGCTTTGAATGTTTCTCAAAGGAATTATACGGTCACTGAGAAGGAATTGCTTGATGTAGTCTTCACCTTATAGAAGTTTAGATCATATTTTCTTGGCACTAAAGTCACTGTGCACACTGATCATTCTGCATTGAGGTATCTTATGACAAAGAAGGATACAAAACTGAGATTGCTTCGATGGGTACTATTGCTGCAAGAATTCAACTTTGAGGTAAAAGATAGAAAGGGAAAAGAAAACCAAGTGGCTGATCACATGTCCAGATTAGAGGAAGAGGCTATGTTGACGTTAACTGATGGAGTTGAGATAGATGATATGTTCCTAGACAAACAAGTTTTGGCTGCTTCTTTTGATCTTATCCCTTGGTTCGCAGATTTTGCTCATTATTTGGTAAGTGATGTTATGCCTTTGAACTTATCATTCCACCAACGATGAAAATTCATGTCTGATGTGTAAGAGTTTTTTTCTAGGAAGAGCCTTATTTGTTTCGTGTTTGTGTTGATGGTATTATTCATCTATGCGTGCCTGAGGTTGAGAGGATGAGTATATTGGAAGCTTGCCATTCATCTCCTATTGGTGGCAATCATAGTGGTATCTGGACTGCTCATAAAATCTTGCAGTGTGGGTAATATTGCCCGACTATCAACCAAGATGCTCATGATTTCGCCAAGTTTTGTGATCGTTGCCAAAGAGAAGGAGATATTTCAAGGAAACAAGAACCCCTAATGACTTATATTATGGTAATTTATTTGTTTGATGTTTGGGGCCTTGACTTTATAGGTTCGTTTGTGAGTTCGAATAGGATGAAGTACATACTTGTAGCAGTTGACTATGTGTCTAAAAGGGTGGAAGTTGTTGCGCTTTCAAACAATGAATCGAAGTGTTTCACCGTATTCCTGAAAAAGAATATCTTTTCCCTATTTGGTACACCAGGGGAGATTATTAGCGATGGAGGTTCCCACTTTTGTAATAAGTTGTTCAAGGCGTTGATTGAGAAGTATGGTGTTTTTTACAGTGTAGATACTCTTTATCATTCACTGTCTAGTGGGGAAGTTAAAGTGTCAAATAGAGAAATTAAGCAAATCCTTACGAAGACTATGAATGCCAACATAACTAATTGGTCGAGAAAGCTTGATGATGCTCTATGGGCCTATCACACTACATTCAGGACTCCTATAGATAAATCTCCCTACCAACTTGTGTTTGGGAAGTCTTGTCACTTGCCTCTAGAGTTAGAGTATAAAGTTATGTGGGCACTGAAGAAGCTGAATCAAGATTGGGATGCCGCATCAAGTCAAAGGTTGAATGAGTTGAATGAGCTCGATGAGTTTAACCTAAAACATATAAAAGTTTTGCCTTGTATAAGGAAAAGATGCAGAGGTAGAATGATAAAAAGATCGAAAAATGTGAATTTACTCCAAGTGATTTGGTACTTCTATTGAATTCAATGTTGAGTTTGTTTGCTCGCAAACTCAAGTCTAAGTGGATGGGGCCATTTAGAGTGGTACACAGAGCGGTTGAACTAGAGAATGCGGAAAGAACAAGATTCAAGGTGAACGGTCAAAGGATCAAAGTCTACTTGGGTCAATCAGAAGAAATCAAAGAAGTGAATGAAGAATGGGATCTTGATGAAGTCTAAGTAATCAAAGGGTCTGCGTCGTGCCGTGACATTAAATCAAGAGCTACTTGGGAGGCAATCCAAGATGTAAATCTAGCCAATTTTAAAGATTTTTACTGATTTTTATGTTTTGACAGATTTTGTATGGATTTTTATGTTTTATTGAGTTTTAGTCTTGGCTAGATTAGGGTAGTATAGGGTCCGTGTCCAAAAAGAGTCAAGAAAATGTAACAAGGAAGTCCTAATGTTTTCTACTTGTGTAGGAAAGAAAGTTCAGTATGCTTATTAGGAAGTTTTGACACAGTGAATCACTACTAAAAAACTGCTTAAAAACGACGGACAGTGTCGCTCCAAAAAGCGACGCCTTTTGCCACACTGTCCGTCGCTTTTTAATAAAAATAATTATTTTTAAAATTATTTTACAAAAAGCGACGGACGGCATCTCTTAGTCCGTCGCTTTTTTTCGCGGATTTTTTCGCTAAATATATATATATAATTAATAATTATTTATTTAATATCTATAGAGACGCTGTCCGTCGCTTTTTATTAAAAATAATTATATATAAATTAAAAAATAACCACGTTGTCCGTCGTTTTTAATTTATTTTATTTTATTAATTAGTTTTTAAAAAAGTGAGGGACGGCATCTCTTAGTCCGCCGCTTTTTAGTCAAAATATCTAGTCAACTATTTTAAAAAGCGATGGACAGTGTCTCTTAGTCCGTCGCATTTTGGTCAAAATATTGGTCAACTATATTTAAAAAAAGCGACGGACTTAGAGACGCTTTCCGTCGCTTTTTATTAAATATCTAAAAGACATATTGCCATATTCTTATATTCCTCTCTCTCTCTTCACTCTTATTCTCTCCCTTCTCTCTCTCTCTCTCTCTCTCTCTCTCTCTATCTATATATATATATATATATATATATATATATATAT